>VDFB02062740.1:0-23108 GCA_007258455.2 Sequoia sempervirens
TGACCCTCGGTTTCAGCAAGAGTTAGAGGCGGCCATGAATGATGGTGATGATGATGATATAGTGTCAGGCGATACTCAGCCACTTGAGGACGATGAGCCTCGCCAGAATGAAGAAGAAGTTGAACAAGTTAAGTAGAGGCTTACCCGGAGGCGGCTGACCCTTTGACCTCTGATTATGATGTGCCGTTGGCTTAAAGATAGAATGAAAAGAAGCCTAGTGAGAATTGATCCAGCAGTTGAGATGGAAGAGTTTTTGAACAGGATCAGTGCACCTCCACAGAAGAAGAAAGCAAGGAAATTTTCAAAGATCTCCACTGAGGAGGATGGCTCTCGTACTCTTCACATTGCTGTTCCACGAGTTGAGTGTGACCGGAATGAAGCAGTTCCTGAGAATTATGTGGTCACGACTCTAGATTTGGGACGCCCCACTGGTGCTCAGATTGTTGAGGAGTGTGATAACTCCTTCCTCGCCCTCAAGGATAGGTTGTTCAAGAAAGAAGGGAAGTATAAGAGGCTGAAACGAGAACACAAGGCGTTAATTGGATATGTACAGCAGTTGTCTCGTTCTCGAGGGCAGGATGTTCCAGTGATAGAGCCTCTGGCGGAGTTACCTAGAGAGTCAATCAGCGGCTTGGTAGAGTTGGGAAGGATGGCACAGGAGGCAGATAAATGGGTCCTTTGGAGTTACGTCTTTGAGAGCGAAGAAATTTATGGAGGACCTTATACGCCTTCAGTGACCTCTATTTTGACCGCGGATAGATCACGATGGATCATGCCCAGAGGCGATACCTCTGCTCCCCATCGGAAATAAAGGTGATCAGCGTCTTGAGTATTAGGCATGTGCCATTACAATTGCTGATTGATGGAGGTGTGTCATTCGGAGAATGGCCAGATATGATTTCTCTGGGTGGTATTCTTCGGCAATCACAGGGCGTGGCTTCTTCGATGCGGCACAGGCAGATTCAGCCAGGGTACATAAGGCTATGGCCAACATCATAGATGGAGTTCAGAATACTTTTGAGGCCATATTTGCTAGGCAGCTGAATCCAGATGAAGTTAATGTTGATAATTTGAGGAGTTTGCTGGTGCCTTTCTTTGCAGATGTTAAGACCTTTGTACAGGATGACTTTGAGAATACTGCTACTTTCTCCACCTTGATACAGAACACGCAGGACTCCTTGACTGCTTGGAGAAAATCTTGTACAAGGCATGAGCATTCAGTCACAGTATTAGAGTTTCAGTTAGATTGTGTTCCACCGATTTCAGTTCATGAGGTTGAGGTTGTGCTTCGCAGATTCGTGGAGTTGGCAGTCAGAGAGAAGGCCAATGGGAACACACTACTGGACGAGGATCTTCTAGAAGACTGAATATGGAGCATTTATTACATTTACTATTTATGGGAGTGAGTGGGAATCTTTGATTCATTTAATGTACCACTCCCTATTCTGGCAGTTTTTAGGGTTAGGGCTGAGGTGGCACGATTCTGGCCACTCTATTAATTGTAACCCTAGCCGTCTTTTGGGACTTGGCTAGCTATAAAGGGGGGAGTCCCCCTCATTTGTAATTCATTAGAACATTAGAATCAGAGTAGACAGTAGACATTGTGAGAGATTGAGCATTAGCATTAGAGTATTGTAGGCATTTTGCATAGTGTGGAGAAGAAAGAAAGTTTTCCCTTTAAAAACTTTTGGGAGATTGTTGTGTAACACTTTTCATGATAATAGATATTTTCATTGATGGTGGAATTCGTCTCGTCATGAATTGCTAGCAAGGTCTCTTCTTCCTTTCGTATCCAAGTAGCTTAATTTCATGCAAGTAGCTTACATTGATGTGTGGTGTTTTGTTGAGATAACTTCTTTCATTCCACACCACTAGCGGCTTGTTGATGATAAGTTCGCCTTGCGTGGTCCACTGGAGATTATCTTGAGTTTAACTTCAATTGTAATTTGTATACTTATATGCGTCGTTCTGATGGTGTATGTATGCTAAATTATAATTTGAACATCTTTTGCTATCCCTTCGAAGATTGCACCGATTTTACTGAGGCTGTCCGACGTGAGGCTAGGTGAAATTTGGTTGAAGTCTATTGAAACAAAGCCCCATATATCTTGCATTTAGAATAGAATATAAGTTTCTTAGGCCTTATACCCCCTTTACTTTTCCGCACATTTCTGATTAGCTTTAGGAAAACGAACTACATTGCCAAATCATACGCGAGAATTCCCCTTCAAAATCATACATTAGCTGCTAACCGCAAGAAGTCTGAACAATTGTGTAAGCCCCCTCGTAAGAACACAGCAAATACACATCAACCGAACTGGGTCTATTCGCATTAAAGGAACCTTGGAGTTGAACGTGCGAACTTTCTCGCAATCTTAGCGCACGGAATACTTTGATCAAGAGAGAATGGAATAGCCTTCGAACTATTTTGTTCTACTGTTTGGTATGGTCACAAAAACCACATCAACAAGCAGTAGTTATCTTCATCGATAATCGGCCTTTCAGTATGTGAAACTTCAGATATTCAAGAGTAGCCTACAGAGACTCACTTCTTCCATACAACTAGACTGTTGATAAGGCTGGGGCTAAAAGATAACTACATTTGAAACAACTTCTTACAACTTTATTACCCAGCAACAAACTCCACAATTTCTAAGCTATACCACGGTCCTTATTCATTAGTCTTCTGCTCATAAATGACTCCACTATCAAGCTCATTCTCACATACACATCTTATCCAATTCAATCAGCATTATCTCTCAAAAAGAAAAAGAAACAAGCCATCACACTACATCAATGAATTCCATTCAACGCACCATATTCTGAATTAAGAAGAGGTAGCCAATACACTTCGCACACATCACATAAAACGTCTTTTTCAAATAAAAACACAGGAAGAAGATAATAAAGAGAGCACTCAGCACTCAACATTCACAATATTCGTAATTTTCAACAACACCAACTTGGCATAATGGAGATGTTTCTTTGATTCCACCCAAGCAAATGCAGATCGACACTAATCAGAGAATCTTCTAGTCAAATATTAGACTCACGCCTTTGCACTTTGCCGCCACCAGAAAGAAACGTGCACACCTCTTTAATTATTTCCGTCAGAAACAATACCACTCTCTTAGCATATCCAGCACAAAATAATAAGGCATCGACAGGAATGTTACATAATAAGCCGCCCTGTCTTTAGCAACCACCCGACTAAGAAAGGAGTCGCCCACTAAAAAGAAATTGATGCAATAAAAGGAATCGCCAGAATAATGGTCAAGAATTTAATTAAAAGCTTTGTCTCCACAAAAAAATAGATCTTCTTTCATTTGCATACATAGCCCATAAAAAGAAACTTCTCCAGAAATAGCCAACGCAAGAGATTTCATAATCATTATCATATATAAACCGACTCCAATTCTCACAACCACGTCACACTCATAAAATAAACTCCACGTCCTTTAATTTTGTAGCTCATCACACATCTTCAAAATACCGAATATACTGAAAGAAATTCAATTTTTAGAACATAGCCACCTTTAAATCCAAAATCTGAAACTATCGCTCAAGAGAATAAAGGAAAATATTCAGAAATCTTTTCAAAATAGAGTCGTCCAATAATAAATCAGTCGTCGGAAATAAGAGGCACGATACCGCAACTCCCGCACATTCTCATAAACTCAAAACGCCATCATTAAAGAGATATGCATTAAAAAAATAAAAGCCACGCAAGCCACAACTATGTTGCTTCATCCATTCTGCTGCCTTCAATAGAAATATAGATGTCAAACCAAAGAATAAATATGCTACCACCTATCAACATAAAGCCAAAAGTTCTCTTGATAAAAAATCATGCACTTAGATATTTTGCCTCCTCTTTGAATACAATTCAAATCTAAATGAATGCGATTTTATTATGTTGCTGCCCCAAATTCAACTTCTTGCCATGTCTTCCTACACAACTCATATAAGACTTGCAACACAAAGATGACACATGTCGGGAGAGAAATGAAAATTCTTCATCACTGTAGCCATCTCATAAACTTTAAAAACATGCCACAAACAGGTTGGTTACACAACAGTCGACACAATATGAAATTTGTCTCATATGAAGGTGAAGGAAATAATCAACTTATGTACCTGCTGAATTTTCAACCAAGTGACAAAGCATGATGACTTGGAACAAATGCAGACCAGGTAAACTAGCAAACTGTTGAAGTAGACACCCAGCCAGCTCAAGCACATAAGCACACGGCTCAACCTTGACATCAATGACAAAATATTCCAACACGCTGCACATGGAAAGGGCTCAAATCAGAGGTCCTTAAGTATGCAAGAGAGTGTCCTACATGTCAGCAGAACAAACAGGACCACTCTTTCCCAACCGGTTTACTTCAGCCCCTGCCCATTCCGAATCAGAAATGGGAGTGTATTTCGATGGATTTTATCACGGGCTTGCCAAAGGCCCAAAGCAAGGACTGTATTTATGTTGTGGTTGATAGGCTCATAAAATATGCCCATTTCTTCTCTACTTCAGCCACTTATACAGCAGCACAAGTTGTTGATTTGTTCTTTTGTGAGGTATTCAAACTTCATAGGTTACCTCGGAATATAGTTAGTGATCGGGACAGCAAATTCATGAGTCATTTTTGGTAGGAGTTGTTCACACTTACTGGCACAAAACTTACTCTGAGTACTAGCTATCACCCACAGACAAATGGGCAAACAAAAATTGTTAATAAGTGGGTGGAGGGATACCTCAGAAACTACATTGTCGGGCAGTAGAAGGCATGGCTTAAGTGGCTTCATTTGTGTGAGTATTGTTATAATACAACTTACCACATGTCACCATTTATGGCCCTTTATGGTTACGATGCTCCTAATTTCTTAGATCTGCTTTTTGGAGACAATAAAGTGTCTAGTGCTAAAGCCCTGTTACAAGACAGTCAAGATATTTTGAAGTCTTTGAGGGAAAATATTCAGAAGGCACAAAATCAGCAGAAGTAGTATGCAGATAAGCATAGAGTTCAGCATTCTTTTGAGATTGGTGACATGGTCTACCTGATGTTGCAGCCTTATAAGCAATCCGCTCTCAGGAAGAGTGGTATTGAGAAGCTCAAGCCACAGTATTATGGTCCTTTCAGGATTTTCAGGCGTATTGAAGAGGTGGCTTATGAGCTAGAGCTACCAACAGATAGCAGAGTACACAATGTGTTTCATGTGTTTCTCCTCAAGAAGGCATTGGGACACAATGTTATCCCTTCTATAGCACTACCACCCCTTGATGAGGAGGGGAATTTGATTTTGATTCCTGAGGCTATTATTTATTCCAGGGAGCGTCGTTTGAGAAGGGTCATCAAGGAATATTTGGTAAAGTGGAGGGATTTGCCAATAGAGGATGCTACATGGGAGAGTGAGGGTATATTATAGCATCTAGAGTTGAGATTGCTCGAGGAAAAGCAATTTCGGGGAGGGCAGACTGTAATGTCCCCTCCTTAGCCAATTCAGAGCATTGGTGAATTAGCCTATCAACGGGTCCTCATAGGCTAATGTTGGTGTTTAGAGGGCCTTATTTGGGAGTTTCTTGGTTCTCCAGATGTCTTTTGGGTGTCAACGTCCTGTGTTATCTTCTCCAGTGTTTGGTGATATTCAGGGACAACCTTCCTAAGGAGTTTCAGGCTCCATTTGCACTTACTATTTTTAGTAAGTCACTTGGACATTGGGCCCAACCTTACTATTTATAGTGAACCATTCAAATGAGCAGCAGAAATAGTGGGTAACCTCGGGGTGTTGGCAAAAGCAATTTAATGTTGATATGTTGGGCTTTTATGGAGTTATGATGTATTTATTATTATTAAAGTGTCAACTTTAATAATAATTAATTCTAAGTGGGTTTAATGAAATGACCTTTATTATATATGATTTAATTTAATCATAAGGTCATTAAATAAAGTTATAAAGGGGGACGCCAACATGAGGTTTAATATTATTTTAAACAACAAAAGCAAATGTTGTTTAATATTAAATGAATTAAAAAGCCAAAGGGAAATCGTGGCTTTTTGGAGAAGTATAAAAGCTTTCAAAAAAAGCTCATTTGATCAATCATTCATCATTTTACAAATTACTTGATCTGTTCGTTGTGGAAGAAAACCAAGGGTTTCTGGCAGAAATTCAATCTTGGAGAACGAGAATTCTCTTTGATTCAGTGATCGACGAGTGTGCAATACCACTCAAGGATTGCTCTACAAGTAGCTTCATTCAAGAGTTGCAATTGCGCTTGTTGGAGATAATTTCATAAGAGAATGAAAGGCAGATTTTCCAATTGTTGATCAGAAATAAATTGGAGACCTTTATTGCTGATTACACCCACCATAATTGGCATGTGTGGATCATATAGGCAGGCCGAACCATTTATAGCTGGTTGTACACCTTCACAACTGGCACGTGGGAGTCCTAGGATCAAATGCCTAGGCTTTACACCTGCAATTTCATCTATTTGTGGTGTCCAAGATAGAACAGTTGCGCATCAATTTCGAGGCATGATCATGAGGTTATGAGGAGTGGTGTTCAGTTTGGAAAACTTCCAACTTGTTGGCTTAGACATTTTCAGACCAGACCTGCAATATTGCATACTTCTAATACGGGTATGATGTTCATACATTTTCTAAGGCAACAATAAAATCTGAGTTGATAGATTAAAATATTTGCATAAGTATTTCTTTATTTTGCAATTAAATGCATTTCCTACATTCTTGGCAAAAACACAAAAAAAAACATAAAACCGAAAAAAAAAGAAAACAGAGACAGGCAAAATCAGGAAGTAAATATCCTATCAAGGGTGGGATATTTCAAATTTTTTGCAGGAGATTTTCATGCAAGATTTCAAGCAAATTTTCATAGGGTTTGTACTGTTACAAATCACAGATTTTTTCTTGAAGATCGCGGGCCTAAACTCAGATAAAAAACACATCATTTTTATCTGCTATAAGTCGCAAACGCTTTTCATTTGGGAATCGCATGTTTTCCCAAGGAGAAATCACATCGCTTTTTCTAGCAAATCGCAGGTTTTTGTTGCTTTTAAAAGTGCGGATTTTCTAAAGTTCGTGGCCATCTTTTAAGGTGAATTTGAGCACGACTTTCTGCAAATAGCATTGTTTCTTTTCTAATATTTTTCAATGTGTGACTTGGAAAATCGCAACATTGGTGAAGGTTTTCTAACATGCAACCCTAGGAGGTTTTGTGGGTATTTCGCATAATTTTTTATAACCTTTTAAAATCATGTATTTCTGATGGATTTATGGTCTTCTTTGCTAGGCGTTGCAAACAATTTTTTGACAGGTTTTTGAACCAGATTCAAGGGCATTTTCTTCATTATTCTAGATGTACTTTTCAAAATCATGGCTGAAGATTTTAGTGAAGGGTTTTTGCTGCAAATCCGCTCTAGGGTTTCCTATGTTTGCGAAGAATTCATTTGGGTTCAAGCTAATCGTGGGTTTCTAAAGATTCCTACAAGAGTTTTTCAAAAAAAAAATTGAAAGTGTTTTTCTGAAGAAAATTTGAAGAGTTTTGAAAAAAATTCTATAAATTTTTTGTTGATTTTCAAAAGTTTTTTTATTGCTTTTTCAAAACGTTTTTAAAGGTTTTTTTGAAAAAGTCTTGCTTTTTCAAAGTTTTTAAAGGTGTTTTTTGAAAAATTTTGTTGTTTCTAAGCCTTTAAGATGGTTTTCTAAAAAAATCATGGGAGTTGTGACAGCTGATTGTCTAGGGTTTTGTGCCAACAGATCACAAACTTTACCTCGTTTTTTTAGAAAATGGGAGGGATGGCATCTATGCATTCTGACCAAGCGTCTACCTCTTATACATTTATGGCCAAATGACCAGCAGATCATTTCAAATCATCTGCATGGTACATTGATTTTGGAGCCTCTCGGCATTTTACAAACAGGATAGATTGGTTCACGAAGTATATGGCTTGCTTTGATTCCGTCATCTTTGGTGGTGGCGAAGAGTATACAATTGTCGGCGAGGGGAACTTCTAGATCACATCTAGTGGAAGAAATTTAATATTTCTCAATGTATACTATGTATCAGGCATAGAGCTTAATCTACTCTCCATGAGTCAGATTATGCAACACAGTTTGAAGCTAGACATCATTTTCAGTTCAAAAAAGTGCCAAATTGTTGATAAGGAGTCCAAGAAAACTGTGGCAGTTGGGCCTGAGGATCATGGTTTGTATCAGCTACTTGATACTGGAGATCCTTTGGAGCATGCGCTGGTTGTGAGGAGTTCATCTATCAGCACTCTTTGGCATCAGTTGGCTCGAGAGAATTCGGTAGAAGGCTTACTTGAGATTCAGCAGCAAACACATGGTGTTTGCGGAGCTTGCCAAGTAGGAAAGCAACATCGTACTCCATTATCAGATGGAAAGTCTTGGAGAGCATCCAAGGTTCTATAGTTGGTTCATGCAGATGATTGTGGACCAATGAATACTACATTAGTCACTGGTGCCAGGTATTTCCTCTTGTTTGTTGATGATTTTAGTAGGAAAATGTGGGTGTATTTTCTCAAGACAAAGTCACAAGTGTTTAATGAACTTCAGAAGTTTAAGGCATTAGTGAGTCTGGATGTCAAATCGTAACTCTTAGGTCAGATAATGGGGGTGAAATCTATTCCAACCAGTTCACTAACTTCTATGTTAAACATGGTATTAAGCGTCAACTTACCACACCCTATACCCCTCAGCAAAATGGTTTTGTCAAGCGGAGAAATTGTACCATCACAAAAATGGCTCGCTGTATGTTGGATACATGTCTCCAGAAGCTTTGGGTCGAGTAAATGGCTTACCGCAACATACCTCTTAACCGCCGTAACGTCCCGCCGCATGACCATAGTTGATGCGTTAATTTTATTGGACCTCTTGTGTAATACTTTGGATAGAGGTCGGCAGCATTTTGAGTTTGTTTGTTCTGTTTTTAGTGGACGTTGTTTAGATCAATGCGACGGCAATTCCTGAGTTCATCGCTTCGACGGCATCAGATTATCCCCGAAGTTTGAGCATGTTACGATTTGCGATTGCTAATTTATTAACTTAAACGCCATTTCTTTTATAAAGTCACATTGACTTTATTAATATTTTATCACTTAAATGTCAAAAAGGGGAATTATAATATTTAACTACCTCAAATATTATAAAGTGCTACCAAACTATTGGAGGGGAACTATATTAAAATATTGGAAATATTTTAATGATGAGAAAGGGTCAGACATTTCAAAACGCGCCACTAAAGGTTTTCCCGCAAGAAACCGCCCTTTGATTATTTCGATTTGCCTTGTGTATTTCCTCTCAAGGGCCATCCCCGACTGGGGAAGCCGACCATTTCGTCCGCTGGAGAACCTAAACTCTTCAAGGTTGAGTAATTTGAAGTCATGGGTTAATCAACGCGACAAAGCGAGAGCTTCACGCAAGCCTACGCATGCAGATTCATTCATGCAGCTGTTTCGCTTTTTCCTTTACGTTATAGGCTTTGATTACCATTCCCAGAGACAGAGAGTTCACAGAGGTTACTTGCATGAATTTCCATAGCCGTACGGCCTGCCTTGGAAATTGTGCCTTGAAAAGGCGTATGAAGTAAATGAGAAAAACGCCTTCCTTTCTTGTTGGTTTTGGGTTCTATCATGGGCGCCTAGCTATTGCAGAGCATTGTGACCTATTTCTCAGCAGGAGAAACCACTTCTGGAGCCTTGGCGTGCCTTCATGCTGATTTTCACCATTTCCGGCTGTAGATCTGGCCATTTTCTTATTTAAAATAATCTGGAGCCCTTTTGGTATGTTTATCATTCTTAATCTATCTGTTGGAGTTATATAATATATTCTGTACTTTCATTTTGAAGAAATAAGATCAAATTCATTTTCTATGAGCAAAAATATGCTGCGTCCCTTCTCGTCTGTCTATTAAGAATTCTTTAAAAACCTTAAAAAAACATATTAAGACTTAAGAAATTGAGGGTTTGGAGCTGAGAGCCAGCAGGGCTCATCACAGTGGTATCAGAGCTCACATCCTGCCAGCTTGTGGGGTTTGAGAATTTATGAAGTCAAACAGAGAGGGTTTTGGTAAGTCCTATTTCAGAGGTGGTCCTAGAAATCAAAGAGGCGACCAGAATCCATTTCCACCATTTCCGTTTGCAGATCAGGGGGAGGAATTAGATTGGGACAATATGGCGAACAGGGCTGGAGAAAGTTCTCACAGAAATAACTGGGAGGATGAGGACAGAGAAGCCAAAGACGTGCTTAGAGGCATGGTTGCAGGGCAAGAGCAGGTTGCAACTATTCTTCAACAACTCAGCACGAATGTTCATAATTTGTCATTAAACAGAGCTCGTAGTTTGGATTCAGATAGAGATGGCAGTATCCATAGACAGCCACAGAGGATTATAGATCCAGTACGCACCTATGAGAGAGCTACTTTTCCCACGTTCACCAGAGATGATGCTGAGGAAGTGGAAGAAGCTGAACAGGGTGGTGAAATAAATTTTGCAGATAATATTATGGCGATGCATGATGAGTGGGATAATTTGCCACCAAGGGTTAAGGAGCACCTTAACTTTGACAGGTTTATGAGCCAGAAGAGAGAGCACACCAGGAACAGGAATGACAGGCGTCCTAGACACAAACAGAGTGATCTTAAACAGGCAACCAGCAAACTAACTTTAGTACATTTTGATGGCAGTGGCAGAGTTACAGCACGTGCCTGGGTTAGTAAACTGGATACTTTCCTGACACTACGCCCTATGCCTGAGGAGGATGCCATTCGTTTTGCAGCACTTCATCTTGATGGCGTAGCACATGACTGGTGGATTCATGGCATGGCTACACTACACCATGACAGGATTACCTCGTACCAGGAGTTTACTGATAGACTGGTAGAGAGGTTTGATAGACGTGATCCTGAGCTATTCTTCAGAGACCTTGCTCAGTTGAAGCAGTTGGGAAGCTTGGAGTCTTATATTGGTGAGTTCCAGAAGCTCTCGGTTATGGTTACCGGAATCTCAGAGAGGAGACTTGTCATTCTTTTTGTAGAGGGTCTCCATGAGCCAATGAAAGGTTGGATCAAGGCATTCGATCCACCTACCTTGCACGAAGCTATGAGGAAGGCTCGTAGCATGGAACTTACAGCTTCACGTGGTAAGTTCACTTCTAATGCAGAAGCATCTTCATCCTATAGTGATAGCAAATCAGAACCTAAAGAATCAGAAAAAGTTGATGAAAAGAGGAAGTTTGCAGCTCCTTTAGACCGAGAGACAATAAATGATTTGCGTAGGAGGAAGCTATGTTTCTATTGCAAAGCTCCTTATGACCAAAACCACAATTGTCCTCTCAAGCCTAAGGGTTCAAATAGACAAATGGAGTGGTTTTATGAGGGTGATGACCTTGCTGATTTAACGGACCAGCAAGCTGGTTTTCAGGATGGGAGTATGCGATCTATCATTCTCGTCAACGCAAAAGGTGAGAAGATAGAACCGAAGATTCTAGAGGAGGAGCATGAGATGTTTCAGGAGGATTATCATTTTGATTCTAGTCCCATGGGATCAGAGGGGTTTGATTGGGATCAGTACAGTTATGAGGCTCAGTTAGTACAAAATCCTCTTTATGAGACAGATGCTACATCTTCTTGTGATAATCCGCTCTTTGAGGTGGATACTGATTCTACTTTTGATCCTGATTTAGGCAAGAGTGTTGATCATAGTATTGGAGATTCCGTCAGTGCATCGAGCTTTCAGACAGAGCTCGTTGAGGAGATTTCCAGTGTGTACATGGTTAGGAGTTTACACAGTTTCATTTTCAGTCATCATGTACATGACCTATTTCAGATGCACAATTCCGGTATGCACGTGTTAGATATGTTGGATGATAGCATATCTCGTGCGGTTTTAGGGAGCAAGTGTTGTCAGCAGTTTGACTTGCTTTCTTTTGAGTTCTTCTCTCCTGTGACAGATGGTATTGAGATTTACAGGGTACAGCATGATGATCCAGTTGATCAGATTTGGGAGTTACAGGAGACAGTTGATGACATGAGGGACATTTCACGACACTATCCTTGGGATCCTGGTGGAGTGGTTGATTCTTTGTTGTTGAGATTGCTTGCGGACAAGCAATTTCAGGGAGGGCGGACTGTAATGTCCCCGTTTTCGGCATGATCATAGTTGACAGTGTGTTAGCCCTTTATTGGACCCTTGTGGGCTAGCCAGTTTGGATAGAGGGTCAGTGGTGCATTTTGGAGAGTTTGTTTGTTCGTGTTTTCAGTGGACAGTGTTTAGATCACAGTGAGCGTTGGCATTCCAGGAGTTCATCGCTTCTGACGGCACGAGATTATCCTGAGTTTTGAGCATGTTACGGGATTTTAAGTGATTAAGTTAATTTATTAACTTAAAACGCCATTTTTATAAAGTCACATTGACTTTATTAATATTTTATCACTTAAATGTCAAAAAGGGGAATTATAATATTTTAATCACTTTAAATATTATAAAAAGTGCGCTCAAACTATTGAAAGGGAATATATTAAAATATTGAAATATTTTAATGATGAGAAAGGCCGTACATTTCTTGAAATGCGTGCCATTTCATATAAAGGCTTTTCCTGGCAATAGAAACTCACCTTTTGATTATTTCGATTTGCCTTGTGCATTTTTCCTCTGAGCAATATCCTGTGACCAGGGTTTGATCATTTTGTCCATTGGAGAACGGGAAACTCTTCAGTGTTGAGTACTCTTGAGGCTGTGAAAGATCAGCTGAATCAGTACAGGTTGAGGGCTTCACACAGAAGTTCTACAGTTGCAGACAGAGATTTTATTCATGCAGTTGTTTGTTCTTTACAATAAATGAGGGTTTCTTGATGGCGCCTCATTCAGCAGAGACAGAGAGTTCACAGAGGTTACTTGCATGAATTTCCATAGCCGTACGGCTTGCCTTGGAAATTGTGCCTTGAAAAGGCGTATGAAGTAAATGAGAAAAACGCCTTCCTTTCTTGTTGGTTTTGGGTTCTATCATGGGCGCCTAGCTATTGCAGAGCATTGTGACCTATTTCTCAGCAGGAGAAACCACTTCTGGAGCCTTGGCGTGCCTTCATGCTGATTTTCACCATTTCCGGTTGTAGATCTGGACATTTTCTTATTTAAAATAATCTGGAGCCCTTTTGGTATGTTTATCATTCTTAATCTATCTGTTGGAGTTATATAATATATTCTGTACTTTCATTTTGAAGAAATAAGATCAAATTCATTTTCTATGAGCAAAAGTATGCTGCGTCCCTTCTCTTCTGTCTATTAAGAATTCTTTAAAAACCTTAAAAAACATATTAAGACTTAAGAAATTGAGGGTTTGAAGCTGAGAGCCAGCAGGGCTCGCCACACCGGTCTCCCACACAAGCCATCATGACCCCAAAGGAAGTATGGTCTAGGACAAAACCTAGAATCACTAATCTCAAAGTGTTTGGTTTGACTGTGTATGTTTGGATTCCAGATGCCAAGAGGACCAAGTTGGAATCCAAGAGCCAGAAGTTGATGTTAACAGGATACAATGACAATCACAAGGCCTATCGATTGATTGATGTGACCACTAATCGTTTGACATTCAGTAGGGATGTTGTGTTTGATGAGGAATGTGGACCCTTTTTGCTCTCTTCTCCCATCAAGAGTCCTGACAATCAACCTCTGAAGACCAAGGATTTGGGAGCTAAGCTTTTCGTAGCTCCACCTAAAGGGAGGGATTCTGATGATCTTGACATTGTAGACTCTTCTAGGCAAGAACCTCTACCAGTAGGGAGGGACTCTGATGATTCTAATTAGCATTGTGGAATCTCCTAGGGAAGATTCTATACCAGCAGATTTTTCTCAAGATAACCTAGAATAGCATCTAGATGGTATTATTTCAAGCAGCCCAAGTCATGATAATGCTCACCCTAATTTGGAAGAAGATGCATCTCCTCCTCACCCTAAGTGGTGGGCAAAGCTCATTGGTGATGTTCATGATGATGAGCTTGTTGAGGGAAGATTGTCTAGAAGCAAGAGAAAAAAGAACACAATAAACTTTGCTCTTATGGCTAACATTCAAAGTGTTTATGAGCCCCATTAGTATTCGGAGGCCAAAGGTAATCTTGAATGGGAAAAGGCTATGGATTTTGAGCATCATAATCTTTTGAAGAACAACACGTGGGTTCTGTCAAATTTTCCACCAAGGAAGAAATCCATTGGCTGCAAATGGGTATGCAAGATGAAATACAAGGCTGATGGAACATTGGATAAATACAAGGCTTGGTTGGTGGCTAAGGGGTTCTTGCAGAGAGAAGGTATTGACTATGAGGAAACCTTTGCTCCTACAGCAAAGATGAGCACCATCCAACTTGTCCTAGCCATGGCAGCTTAGTTTGGCTGGAAGGTCCACCAAATGGACGTGAAGAGTGCCTTCCTCAATGGAGATTTGAAGAGGTATACATGATGCAGCCTCTTGGTTTTAAGGTTGCAGGAAAAGAGCAAAAGGTATGCAGATTGTTGAAGGCTCTTTATGGCCTAATGCAGGCACCCAAGGCATGGTACCTGAAATTTGACAAGTATTTGGTTGCACAAGGGTTTCAAAGGAGTCCCTCAGATGCAAATTTGTATGTCAAGAACACTGGCAATGATATCATCCTTCTTGTTATATATGTGGATGATATCATCATTACTAGAAGTAGGTTACATTTCATTGCACAAATCAAGACAAATTTGTGTCAGGCATTTGAGATGACGGACTTGGGTCTCCTACACTATTGTCTAGGTGTAGAAGTTTGGTAGACAAGTGGCAACATCTTCATTTCTCAGTCAAAGTATGCCAGGAATTTGCTGGAGAAATCTAGGATGGAAGATTGCAAAATCTCATCCACTCCTATGGAGAAAGGGCTGAAACTTTTAGCCAAATCAGACTCACCAATGGTAAATGAGTCTGTGTTCAGGCAACTAGGGCGCAGCCTCTTCTATCTTACTACCACTAGACCTGATTTCATTTTAGCTGTGAGCTACATTTCTCATTTCATGACTACTCCTAAGGTGGAACATTGGGTTGTTGTGAAGCGAGTATTGAGATATGTCAAAGGGAAACCTGACTTTGGCATTTTGTACAGCAGATGCAAAGATCCTAGGCTAGTTGGCTTTAAAGATTCAGATTGGGCAGGTTTAGTTGATGATAGGAAGTCCGCTTATGGGTATGTTTTCAATCTTGGTACAAGTGCAGTCACATGGACAAGCAAGAAGCAGTAGCTCTTTCCTCGACCGAAGCAGAGTATCGGGGAATAGTTAAGGCAACATGTGAGGCAATATGGCTTCGAAGGATGCTTGCTGACATGCAGATGTCTCAAGCAGGGCCTTCACCCTTGTTTTGTGATAATCAAGGGGTACTCAAGCTTGCTAAGAATCCAATCTTCCACAAGCGAACCAAGCACGTTGAGCTTCATTGTCACTTCATCAGACAGCTTTTTGAAGATGGATCTATGATGTTGCAATATGTTCCAAATAAGGATCAAACTGCGAACATTCTCACCAAGTCTTTCAATCCGGAAAAAATTGTAAAATTTCAAGATAAGCTTGTAGTTAGTAGGATGACCATTAAGGGAGGGTATTAAAGTATTATTATAATACTTTAATGGTCATCTTAGCTTCTTTTAGTTAGTCAGTAGTTTACTTTCAGTTAACTTAGTTTGCTTCTGTTAGCTTTTAGTATCTTTCAATTATTTACTTTAGTTAACAATTGTTTCCTTTTAGAAACATCATCCTATATTGTATTATTTAAGGAGTTTCCTCTCCTTTGTAAATTAACGAATATCTTCTATCAATTACCATTTCACCCCCCTCTTAGTCTCCATGTGTGTTCAACATTCCGTAATCAACTCAGGAAGTTTTTCCTTATATTTTTTATGATATCTTGATTTTTAGCAAGACTTGGGAGGAGCATATGAGACATCTTTATGAGGTGTTGAGTATTTTAGAGAGGAAATCACTTTATGCCAAGGAAAGTAAATTTGAGTTTGGTTTGATAGAGCTTCTTTACCTTGGCCATATTATTAGCTCTAGGGGTGTTAGAGTTGACCCTGAAAAGATCAAAGCGATTGGCCTCCACCCGCGAATCTCTCACAACTTAAAGGATTCTTTGGGTTATGTGGTTTCTATAGAAGATTTGTCAAGGGATTTTCACCAACGCCTCTTACAGAATTGAATGAGAAGGGAGCATTTAGTTGGCCTTCGAAAGAGAATTCATGGGATTAAAATCGTGCCACTTTTTCTCTCTAAAAAACAATAGGTTGTAGAAATCACAATGAGAAATTGCAAGCAAATTGCATTTTTTTAGGAAAATTGTAGGTTTAAATACCAAAAATCGTGAGTTTTTTCACCTAGAAAAATCACACCAAGTTTTCTTTGCAAAAGTCATGCCAAATTTAATCTTTAGTGAAGATCGTTGCAACATTTTGTTTTTGAAGCCCATGGCTAGGGCATTTGTGTAGGAGTGACGGCTTTCTGCAGTGCTGCCTAGGGTTTTCCCCAAAAATTATAGTATTTTTTGAGCCATTTTTTACCCACAACTAAGGTTTCAATTCAAGATTTTGGTATTTTTTATAAAATCATGGGGTTTGCTGCACATTTTTTTCACAAGCTAGGATTTTTAAACCCTTGTATGGGCCTTAAAATCATGCCTTCTACTAGGGTTTGTAGAATTTGCAAGTTTTTCAAATTAGTGAGTGTTATTTATTTTTTCCATGATTACATATTGTGGGAGGGATGGCCTCTTTGAAGAGAACACAGGAAATACTGAGAGGGGGGGGTGAATCAGTATTTCAAACTTTAAAACTCTAAACCATATAAATCAAAAATCAAAACATTAAGAACATTCATGAACAAGATAAACACCATGAACACCGAGATTATCTGGAAAACCCTTTCGGGTAAAAAACCACGATAAAATATTGCTTTTATTATCTTCAAAGGGCACCAACCCAATTATACAAGTGAGCACCAACCCACCGAGAGCACCAACTCTCCTTTGAAGCACCAACTCCGAACCAACTGAAGCATCAACTCCAATATTGCTGAAGCACCAACTTCAGACTTCTGAAACAAACTTTAGTAACAAAACTCCTTGATTCAAAACACCTTGCAAATACATAAACTTCTAATACAAAGGCTGATCAATACAAAAACCTGAGCATAAACGACACCACCTCTGATTGTAACAATAGCAACTATCTAAACAAAGACAATCTGCTCAACTTTATTTTCTCAGACACATATTGTAGCCAACACACTCAATATAGACCCAAGCACCTCACTGAATCATAACACTCCTCAAAAGAGAGGCACTGAGGCTTATATACCTTATACAATGTCTGAAGATATCCATCAAACAGCAAAGAAGAATGGTCTTCAAATAAAAACACGTCACTATATGAAAACCACTAAAACCAACTCCTATAATACGAAAGCGGCGATAATATGCAACTGTGCTAAAAAATAAAGTCTTCACGATTTAATACAAAATTAATCACTCTCACTTCACAGCCAAACCCAAATATCTATTTAGTGTTGCATATATATAATTCTGGGTGAGCACATCTTCACAAGTCTTGAATATGGAACATCACTCAGCTCGACTCCTTCATCAAATTCCTTTGATGGCACTTACATACACAAACTCAGCAACTTAACCCATGCCTTCTAATATATCAAAGATGTACAACCTCAAAATCCTTTTCATCTCTCGGCATACTACTCATAGCACATATGATAAAGTAGCATGCATCATTCATAATTCCACTTCTACATATGCATATCGACTGACACACATAGCCACACATAATATTACTCCACTTTCACCCACGGCACCCTAAAACAATTAAGTCTGGCGATAGAATAAAAACCAACATGAAGACTAGACCATTAAAAGCAAATAATAATAATAGCATGTTATAAAACCTGCATCGTAACTTTCAAAGACCTCTTATTCAATCCATTACACATCTAATAAAATGAAACACCCTAGTCAATATAAGAATCTGAAGCACGATATTTATTAAGGAAGTCATCAACAGGGAATAAAGAGGTCAGAAAATTATGAGCCATCAAATATCTCACCATACAGCTCGTGTATAAAAGGAATGAAGGCAGAGATTATAATTTTAAGGAGCGCAATTTCAACAAGAAACTAAAAGACGTCCAAAGCACTGAATTCCACTCATATGTAGCCTACACCATAATAAATATTCACGATTTTTTGCAATATGAGACAGCAATAGCATTTTAAAAGGATCGGCGAACAGGTAATTAAAAACCACGACTCCCAAATTTTTGTCTATACATAGTTGTCACTCTACATATGTCGTTAAATCACCTATTTTTCATCACAACCATTCTACTCGACTCAATGAAATTCAATTTCCATCCAAAAATTGTCTTTTGTGTCACCTTCTTCAGAATAATCAAAGCATTTTCAAAGCCATTGTTAAAGATTTCCGCCAGGAATAAATTCAATATTGAAATCTGTAGTCGACCATAAGCTGCCTCTAAAATAAGAAAGAAGCTGCCCTCTTCACACGATTTCCAGAACAGGATTAAATGAAGGCGATGATAATTTGACTAAACCACGACTTTCACTTGGAATACAAAGTCTGCAATGTATAAATGCCATTTCACTTAATGAATACATAAGAAGCCAGAAATAGAGCAGATAAATCACGCCTCTTTTTTTGCTTATAATAGCTGCACCACTCATGAAGTTATGAAGTCGTCACAATAAAGAATTCGCTAAAGCCTAACATTATTGCTATGAATATATAAGTCGTCACCCAAAAACCACTCAGCAGCAAAAAGAATCTTACAAGGAAATAGCTAGAGCTATTAAAAACTTTCGTTAGAAAAGATAGAGCATATAAAAGATATTAGCCGCCCTCAATCTCCAGAAACCGAGCCAAGGCAATTAACTTGACCATTGAGCAATCATGCTAACATTTCAATGCTGACCAAACATGTTGATTAGGTAAATTGAATTGGCAAAGGATGCTAACGAAGTAGACAAGCAAACACCTGATGCAGACAACCAACCAGCTCAAGCATACAGCCAGGTAGCTCAACCAAGTAGCCAAGTAGCTCAACCGACTTGACATCAATGACAAAATATTCTAACACTCTTTACCCAACATTATGTTGGAAGGCAGCCAACATTTCACTAGAAAAAATTACAACGCATGGTAGAAAATAATGCTCATGATCTTTGAGTACAAATGCCTCGATTAGATTGTCATCGATACAAACACTTAACCAGCGCTTGCAGGTAAAGACTAGGACAAGTTTGACAAGCGTGACAAAGAAGCTATCATGCTAATAAAGTTATCAGTGACAGATGAAATGCTTCTTAAGGTTCAATCAGGCACATCCTCTACGGCGATTTGGAAGCACCTACAAGATCTACACAAGACTTCAAATAAAGGCAGGGCCTTCTTTCCAAAAAGAATCCCTTTTTTTATTATGATGAATAAATTATAAGACAACATCCTTGCAGGAGCATTTTCTCAAAATCAAGGACATCAAAGATCATTTGTCTTGCCATAGGTCAAAATATGGAAGAAGATACGGTAGTCATTATGTTAAAAAGCTTACCACAGACCTATGAACTATTGAGACACTCAATATCACATCAACCAATGTTGACCTAAAGTTTGAAGAGTTGTGCAATAAGCTCTTATAGTTGGACAGATGGATGAAATAGTTTGGTAGCAATAGTGATACACAGAGTGTGGCACAAGCATTTATAGCCAAGGACAAAGGAAAAGGCAATTGACATCAGAAGAAAGGACAAGGGAAAAATGAGGATACTTCAAAGAACTTGGCCCAATATAAACCATCTCCACAAGTTCATTAATTTTTTTTCAATTTCCTCCTTAAATATTCTTGGATGTCTATAAGGAGTAGTAATTACTAGTTTTTATCTAGTTTTTGGTTCAATTATATGTTCAAATCCTCTATTAGGTGGCAATCTTGGAGGAATGTCATTGAAGACCATACTATGCTTGTCTAAGAGGGTTTGTATATCCATATGATAAGCTCTCTTACTTGCAATATTTGTATAGGTTACTAAACATTGTGTTACCCAAGCTACTTGTCCACAACTAAAACACCCTTCCATTATTGTTTCTATGGAAACTCTAGGAGCTCCATTAGTAATGCCTTGTAGCACTACATCCCTGCCTTCTGATTTGAACCTTAGCTCCATAGTTTGATAATTTGAGTAAACTCTCTCAATGTGTGTAGCCATTGCACTCCTAAAACCGCATCGGTTTCTTTTATGCCCACCACATAGAAGTCATCTTGCAACTTGTGTTTTCCAAGAGCAATTTCCAATTGTTGAATTCTTTTGGTGCATGTAATGGTAAAACTATCAACCACTATGACATTGAATCTACTGAATTTTTTTGTTTACAATCCTCTTCTATCAACCAACCCTTCATCAATGAAGTTGTGTGTTGCTCCACTATCAATTAGAACTATAAATTTGTGTCCTTGCAAAGCTCCCCATACTCTTAAATGATAATATTTTGAAGCACCCAACAATGTTGCAAGTGCACCCCTTGGATGTCTACCTTCCTCTTTTATCTCTAATTTGGGTTCACATTTTTCAATTTTTGGCTCTTCTTCTTCCTCCTTTGAATCCTCATTAGGAATCACTTCTATGTAATGCACTTGACCTTTCCCCAAGCACCTATGTTTAGGTTCCCATGGTTTTTTGTAAGAAAAGCATTTGTTTTGGCAGAGCTCATTTTTGGTCACCTCATCAAAACTACTCTTTTGTGGTGATGCCTTTTGCTGAGAAAATACTTTTTGAAAAGGTTTCTTATTCTACCCTATAGGAGGTGTTTTCTAATAAAACATATTCTTGGCCATTGAAGTTTCTAAATTCAAATCTCTTTTAATAGCGCCTCTAAAGGGTCAATGGATCAAACACCGTAATCAAACCCCTAAGAGACTTAGTTAACCCTTTAATAAATAGGACAATTAATCTTCTTTTTGTAACATCAGGCACCATTACATATAAATTTTGGAATTCCTCCCACATATTTCTCCACTTTTCCCTCTTGCTTCAATTGGGCCAACTCTCTAAAATGAACATAAGGATCTTTTATATCAAACCTTTTGCAAAATTCATCATATATGTCAATTAAACTATGACCTTGGGTAACTAACCAATGGTATCACCATTCATGTGTTGTGCCTTCCAAGTGTAAGGTGGCAAATTTGATGGTGTCATCCTTAGTCATAGGTTTTATTGATATGTATGTCTAAATTCTAGACCCACACACAACCAGTACACTTTTAGAACCATCAAATATAGATAGTGTTAACTTCCCTAAGACTTGTCGATGGTCATATTGTCTTGGTTGAGATCTAGGTTCAACTCTTGGTCCATTTCTGTTTCTTTTCATAGTCATGTAATTAGTGAAAGTCATCACTTCTTGAATCTTTGGAGGGAGATCTCTATATTTTACATACATGTTATGAACATCATCTTGCATTGGGCTTTGTGCTTCCCTTGTAGGAACTTCTTCCTTTTAATGAAAGTAGAATGAACAAGTCTATCAGCAGATCTAACAATGGTTCTCTGTGTGTGACTTTTTTGTTTATTATGCCAATTGTTATTTGTTTCAAAAGAACTTTCCTCACTATTTTGATTATTGGGATTTATTGCATTATTTTGTGTTTTCTCATTGTTATGCAACATATGTAACATCTACCCCATCATATCTGACATATGGTCAAACTTCCTTTCAAACTCATCATTCAAGATCTTCCAAAGTTTTCTACTCTCTTTCCATATTTACTTCTCCTACTACAAATTCCAAAAGAGTTTCTATTTCTTTGTTCTTGGGCTACTAATGTTGAGTTTTTTCTAAGTTCCTTTACCTAATACCTACTGGCTCAGTCACTCAACATGCATAGGAAGAAAATCTCATAGGCTAGAAAGAACCAACTCTGATACCATTGTAGAAACATGTTCAATTTTTTTAAATATTACAAACCTTAGTTCACAATCATAATAGTTTGCACAATTAAACATAAATATGAAATTCCTTATTACTTCTTGATGAAATCAACCCAGAAATTACAGTTTAAAGTTTTATTCTCTAATCAGATATAATGTTCAGAATTTGGCTCAAAAAAGAACAAATTAATCTTCTGTAGTGGCTGCAATTTTGCCCCAAAATCTGCAGCGATCAATTTCTTAGTGAAGGACCTTTTTATGTCTTTGGAATGCCTCAGATTATGTCTAATATCCACCCTTTGAATGCCACAACCAGCTGCTACTTGAAAGGACATTTTAATTCAAACTGAAATTGATTAAATTTGCACAATGGTGATATCAGTGTGAAATCACTCAGAATTGTTTCATCCTCCAATTCCAAACCCAGAGGTTTTTTGTCCTCCGGTTAATTGAGCCAAAATTCCATGCTCTACAAGAAGTAGAAATCAGATAATAAAATGTTTCTCAGTGATGCCTCCTCCTCCTTGCTTGGCCTCTCTTAAATAGAGTCTTCCTCCAACAGTCATAACTCTTCAAATGCCCCTTGGTTCATATTGTTAAAAATAACTTTTAATTATAATTTCATTTTATCATATTACTTATCCTTGTATTGAGGACTTGCATTAATTAAGGAAATTGCAGGAGTATATTTCAATGCCTTAGAAGGTAATCATCGCAGAATTCTAATATCAACTGCCAGCACTAAGTAAACTCCAATTATAGTTTAGGCTGCCGCAGTAACTTTAGAGGGATTCATTCACATCTGCTGCCACCCAACACTCACCAATATTATCTTCTGTGGGTACTGATTTGGAGAGAGTTGCAGCTATAACCAAAGCCCATTCTCTTACTGCCAAATTCCCAAGACCCATAGGAAATGTATGATGCGTGTTGGGTTAATCTTGGTGTCATTTTGAGGAGGGGAAATTACACCCATGTTAGAGCATTGAGTCAACTTGTGTTCTATGTGTACTAAAACCATAGTTACAAGACTTGCAAGAACTCACCAGAACTAGGCGA
>VDFB02062741.1:0-20874 GCA_007258455.2 Sequoia sempervirens
TATGAAGGTGACATCTGAATAGTCATATGGAATGTCGTGTTGTAACAATACTCACACAAATGTATCCATTTGACCCATGCCTTCTGCTGCCCTGCAATATAATTTCGGAGGTATCCTTCCACCCACTTATTTACTATCTCCGTCTGCCCATCTGTCTGTGGATGGTAACTGGTGCTCGGCGTAAGCTCGGTCCCACAAAGTCTAAACACCTCCTGCCAGAAGTGACTCAAGAACTGACTATCTCTGTCGCTCACAATGCTCCGTGGCAATCCGTGTAATCTGAACACCTCACGAAAGAATACCTCTGCTACCTGTGTAGCTGTGTAGGTTGTGGTGATCGAAAAGAAGTGGGCATAGTTCGTAAGCCGATCCACAACTACATATATGCAATCTCGCCCTTGGGCTTTAGGCAAGCCCGTAATAAAGTCCATCGACAGGCATTCCCACTTCTGTCGAGGAATCCGGAAGTGGCTGCAATAAACACAATGGTCGTGTTCTCACAGCGATGCGGTGACAAAGCGGAGACTCAACATACGTATTGAGACATCGCCTTGAGTCGCTTTCCATGTGAATCTCTCCCGAATCTGCACGTAGGTCTTGAAGTACCCGGGATGTCCTGTTGTAGGCACGTCATGAAAGGCCCGCATGATGATGTTCTTCACCTCTGAACCGGGGATTAAATATATCCTGTTCTTGTAAATGATCAAATCATTCACAAGTGTATACCTGGTATCAACCGTCGATCCCTCAACAATACTGGAGGCCCAAGTGTCCTTGGCATACTCTGCCACAATCATATGCCTCCAATCCTCCGAAATATGAACCATAGTGCTCAAATATGGTCTACGTGAAAGTGCATCAGCCACTACGTTCTGTGTACCTTTGATATACGAGATATCAAAGTCATAAGCCTGCAACTTACTGACCCACTTCTGCTGACGATCATTAAGATCTCGCTGCCCCAAGAAGTGTCTCAAACTGTTATGGTCAGTTTTAATGCAAAATTTGCTGCCAACAAGATACTGTCTAAATTTTGCTAAGGCATGCATGATAGCAAGCATCTCCTTATCATATATGCTATATAGTCTCTCTGGCCCTCTGAGCTTGCGGCTCTCATACACAATCGGGTGCTTGTCCTGCATAAGCACCGCACCAATGCCCTCACCTGATGCATCGCACTGAAGCTCGAAAGGCTTCATAAAGTCTGGTAGTGCCAATATAGGGCATGTGGTCATCAACTCCTTAAACCTCATAAAACACTCCTGTGCCTCAAGAGTCCAAATAAATGCACCCTTCTTCAGTAAATCTGTCATAGGGGCTGCATGTCGTGAATAACCATTCACGAATCTACGGTAGAATCCACACAAGCCTAGAAACCCTCTCAACTGTGTCAGGTTTGCCGGTGTAGGCCAGTCAATAATGGCGCGGATCTTTTCAGGATCCATCCGCACTCCTCCTGCACTGATAATGTGACCTAGATATAGCAATTCGGTCATCCCCAAGTCACACTTGGATTCCTTGGCGTACAAGGACTCCCTCTCCAAAATACTCAACACGGTCTCCAGGTGAGCCAAGTGCTCCTGCCATGTCCTGCTGTAGATGAGGATATCATCGAAGAAGACCAATACGAATCTCTCCTCGATGAATGAAAACCACTGTTCATGGTGGGTGAAGAGTAGTAGAAGCATTAGTGAGCCCCAAATAGAAAATCACTCTGAACTCTAAGAGGTGCCCACAATGACATCGGAAGGCAGTCTTCTCTATGTCCTGCTCACGGACTCTGATCTGATGATACCCTGACCGTAAATCAATTTTGGTAAAGTAACATGCCCCATGGAGCTCATCAATAAGCTCATCTATGCGCGGTATCGGATACCTGTTTTTGATCGTCCTCTTATTCAGGACTCTATAATCAATACACATGCGCAATGTTCCATCCTTCTTCTTAACCAACACAACCGAAGAAGCGAATGGTGACTTGCTAGGCCGAATGTGACCCATAGCAAGTAATTCCTTGATCGTTTTCTCGATCTCATCCTTCAGCCGTTTAGGATGTCTATATGGTGTAATCATAACGGGCTTAGCGCCCTCCTCAAACTCAATAATATGCTCTATGCCCCTGTCTGGAGGTCTCCCTGGCAGAATATCACTGAACACCTTATCATACTTGACTCTCAACTACTGAATGTCCGGATGATATTCTGTCTTTTGCTGTCCCTCCTGTATAGGTGCTAAAGTGCACTCTGCAGCCCACTCTACCATGTCGTGACGCATGAGCCTCTCCATCCGACGAAAAGAAATTGTTTTGATGTTGCTGTCCCGAATTGCTTTTAATATGTGTGTCTTCCCGTCAACATCAAAACGGATCTCCATGTCCTTGGGGCCGAAGGTGACTTCCTCCAATGAATGAAGCCACTTCATTCCCAAGACAAATCAATGTCTCCATGTTAACTACATAGTAATCAGCTAGCCAGACTCATAATTGTTAGAGCGTGAGAATCCTTTATCATCGTTCACACCTCGAAGTGTATCCAGCCGGCCACCTCCCGAGCTCTAATGCCTCGAACTCCCTCGGTAGTGAGTCAGCGTTCTCGAATCTAGCATCTATGAGAGAATTATGTGTGGCTCTTTTTTGTATCCAAGTAGAATTGTGACCTACACATCACTGTACACCGAATCACGAAGAGCCCACTCACATTTGGATGCTAGATGGCTGATGCCTCACAATATACGAGATTTGGCTCTATCTACTTGCCAGGCTAAAGGCCTCGCCTCTGTGGCAGATCCTCGGAACTCTCCTGCTGTTCGGAATTTTTTGATTTTGAGTCCTCGTAGTACGCCCACATCACTCGATTTTCCTTGCCCTTAGGTCTTAGAGGACAATCGTGATTGGCGTCATAAGGTCCTTTGCAATAGAAGCAAAGCTTCTTCCTGCGTAGATCGTTAAGGGCCTCTTGATCCAAAGGTGGTGCTGCTGATTTCCCCTTTGAATCGTTCCTAAAATCTAATTTTTCTTTGTTAAAATCAGACTTCTCTCTGTTTCTGTTAAAACCCTTATTGTCCCTGAAAGATGAATTACCTTTGGAGTTAAATCTACTAGATGGTGCTGCTAACTCCATGCTTCGTGCTTTCTTCATCGCCTCCTGTAATGAAGGAGGATCAAAGGCTTTGATCCAGCCTCTCAGTGGCTCTGTCAAACCCTCCATGAAGAGTACTACCAAACGCCTCTCTGAGATGTTCGGAACTATGACTGATAACTTCTGAAAGTCACCAATATAGGAATCCAAACTGCCACTCTGTCTCAACTGAGCTAAGTCTCTGAAGTAGGATTCTGGATCCTTCCTGTCAAAACTTTCAACCAACCTGTCCACAAACTCCTGGTATGATGTGATCCTGTCATGCTGTAACGTAACCAGACCGTGGTGCCACCAATCGTAAGCTACTCCCTCCAGATGTAGTGTCGCATACCTGATTGCATCCCTCTCCGCCATCGGACGCAATGTAAGAAATGTGTCCAGCTTACTAATCCAAGCCTGAGCTGTCACTTTACCACTACCATCGAACATCACTAGATTAAGCCTGTTGGTTGCATGCTTCAGGTCATTGTTCTGGTACCTAGGTCTCCAATCCTGTCGACCTCTGTGGTGCTCTCGCCTCTGTGTGATAAAACGGTCAAAAGTGATCTGCTCTCTGACATTAGGTGGTACTAACTCCCACTCCTCGTTCGCTGCCATAAGCGTATCAGCGAACAACTCCTCCTGCTCCTCACCTGCGATAGCCTCATCGGGCTCCTGTCTCACAAAAGTAGGCCTAGTGGGCCTATCTGCTGTCCGTGAAGCTGTCCTAGGTGCCCTACGAGATCCTGCTTCACTCCTCTCATCGTCACGTCGTGGTGACGGTCTCCTCGGAGTACCCAATCCCTGAAGTGCCACTGTCAACTGCTGCAATACATCATTCGACTGCCGTTGACCTGCACGTAACTCTCTGAGTGCATGCAAAACCTTAGCATCATCCTGATCTCTGTTATTATGTGGAATCTCTGTTCCTGGATTATCCGTTCTGTCAGCCATGTTTTCCGGCTGCCGGATCGAACCCTGTTGCCTGTCAATCAGAGCACGTCTGCGGGTGTAATACCTGTGAGACCCAAACTGATCTGGCTGCATAAGACTGCTAAACCCTTAGGATGGCAGGATTTAGCTCTGATACCACTGTAGAAACCCTTGTTTCCCCGTTTTCTCTGTATCTGACTGTTTTTATGATTTTCTGAAGGTTTTTGGTTTTTTGACTGTTTTTGTGGTTTTTTGCATAAATAATGAAGATGGCGATTTTTTCAAAGAATTGAAAATAAATTCAATAAAAATATTTCAACTCTTAAACTATGAAATCTACTGAGAATAAGGTTGCGAGATAATTTATTAATCCTCTGAGATGATTACAATGAAGATTTGCTAACATGCAACAATGAATCAACAATTATTTAATATAAAGAACCTGGTATTTTTGCAGCAAGTTGGAAGTACAGATCTGGTATGGCTGCATTAAATATTCCCTTCTCCCTTTGTTCTATGGTTGCGAACTGACCCAGACTCCTAGGCGCCAAGTTGGATGAAGACTGCAAGCCCAAAGGAGAGGCGTTTTAACCTAGATGAAAAACACGCCTTTTTGATGCAAGTACGGCCTGACAGAAGGTACGACTGCTGCAGCAATAAATGTAAATTGTACGGCCTTGTCAAAGACTCTCCAGATCCCCTGAAATGGGCGCCTAAATGCAATAACTCCTCTGTATGAATTATTAACTGAAAACTCTGAATGCAAATAACCTCTGAATGCTCTGTAATTTCTTCTGGATGAAGAAATCTCTCAACTGGCAATAAATCAGGTGATATCTCACACCCTCTTAACTGCTTTCACTGGAGATGGCTCGTTCCCCAATGCATTCGAGACTGAAACCCTAAAGCTTCCGTTCTCTGACGAAGACTTGATCAATTTTCAATTCACAATAGACATAATGGCTTGATTCCCAATGCAAATGGCTTATACACTTGAAAAGTGCGAATTCCACAAAAATAGGGAATATTAAAATAGTTCGAACTTTTACTTTTTAATTCTTCAATAGTCTTCACCCAAATTTTTACAATAAAATATAATCGCCAATTTGGCCCCCTTTCATGATGGGCGACCCCTTTATCAAAATCACTTAAGTTATAATAAAATATTATAACTTTATATTATAATCTCCAAACAATTAATATTTAATTAATTCAATTAAATATTGTTGGCGTAAAATCTAACACCTCTGGAGTGCGTGTGTTTGTACTTACCACCATCAACTTCACCCAAATCTGTGCTGGAATGCATGGAAAAGAAAAGTAATCTAAGTCCCATCTTTGTTCTCACCGGAAGAGGCAATGGGTTAAGAGGCAACCAAGAACGCTGTTTTAAGGATTTTCTTCGGTTTCATATCATTAACTACAAATCTGCTTAACCACGAATTCCATCCAGCTCTCAAGAAAACAGAGTATTGAGGAAATGGAGCAGGGTTTGACTATCGGACGATAAACGAGTTTAGACTCTCTACTTGAAGGCAAGGTGGCGCAACTATCATCTCAATCTAAACAAGCTTATTGGGCACAAAACAGATTTAAGAATTCACCAAGATGATCTTATGAAACCCTGTGTGGCATAACACTTGATCAAAATAGTAAAAACTTCACAAAACAGCCTTTATCATTACAATCTCACGACACCCTATGTGGCATAACGATTGATCACAATGGTAAAGATACACAAAACAGATTTATCATCTCAATCTCTTGAAACCCTATGTGGCATAACAATTGACCTCAATGGTAAATATGTTCAAACAGATCTAACTATGGGAGGAATTTACCACGCCAATCTTATGGAACCCTATGTGGCATAACACTTGATGGAAAGTAGTAAAGACTTCACAAAACGATTTTATCATCACAATCTCACGAAACCCTATGTGGCATAACACTTGATTGAAATGATAAAAGATTCACAAGACATAAAGAATCCACCATTACAATTGCATGAAACCCTATGTGGCATAACACTTAATCATAATAGCGAAGACACATGAACAAATACCAAAAGAGCAATATTGAGGGCAAGGTAGGCGCAGCATATATTTCTCTCTCAAGCAAAAGTTAATTACAAATGAGCAACAACTCTTATTTACATACATCAAGGTGTAGGGAACCCTAAAATCACCTTGTGTTAACTCACCAAATGCAATGCAAGATATGCCTAAACCCTAATGAAGTAACTACAGCTTAACCGGAAAGCTACCACGCTAACCGACACATTTAACCTAAATGGACAATGTGCAAACATGCACGCCCTTATTTAAAGCAAAGTTAACTGGACACTACCTTCAGTTAACTGGAAACCCTAACCCTAACTCCTGTGATGATAATTCCAAGAATGAGATAAGCATGTGTTAAGTCAGCAAGTAAACTCAAGACTGAAAGTCGAGTTAACTGCTGCTCATGACTCAACCCTCGAAATTAACTGCAGGTTCCAACTGGCAGATCACTCCATGTCAACTCGGTCTAACACTTCGACCAAGAACTCATCAATCTCTCTGTCATTTGGCACTTTGACGCTGTCCAAAATAATAATCTGTCTCTTCAATACTCTGTCGCCTTCTTTGACTGTATGCATACATTCTTTGACATCTTCAGTCTCCTTCTTGAAACTCGCTGAAATTTACTGAAAATGTGATCAGAACCCCCATCAAGATATCATAAACATGCTTCTGGAACTTAGTTTGCATAGCCTTGAGATCAGCGTAGGTACCATCTTTACGAAGATAACGGCACGCGATTTGAGTGATTTTGGCGGCTCCGCAAATGAAATGATCTCTGTTCCTTCTGCAGCGTAACGCTTCATTGTCAGCTGCTCTGATGAAAACCTAAATTAAGACCGATTTGGTCTTGAATTCAGTCTACGTGAATTGTACTCGTAAACTCACCTGGATCACCGTGAACGGCCATGTTCCTCGGTGAACTCTCCAGAAGCAAATGCCTTGAGGCTAAAAATAGCTCTATCAAGGATACTTCACCTCAAAATTGACATGGGTTTTGTCTAGAAAAGGATTCTAAGATAAACCTACAACTTAATTGAGAAAAATATGTCGCTTAGCTTACATACAAAGATTCAGAATTATAAGGGCTCTTGTTTCTGGCAATTTTTCTTGAGAAAACTGAACATGGGTTTTATGCAACGGAATTTAACAAACCCAAATGATGAGATTTTCAAAAAGATGTGATTTTAGCCCACATGCAAAGAAATTCTCGGAAAAAAGCACAGAGCTTCAGAATGAAGGCTACGGGGCAATTTTCTCGAAAAAATCTAAGACGTGGGTTTTGCTGCAAATGCTGAAGTATGCGAACCCAGATGGTCGAATTCTGAATATTTGTTGAATTTCTTTGACATGCGAAGAAAGTACCTAAGATGAGAAATAGAAGAAATAAGACAGAAGATAGAAAGTTTTATTTGCTCTGCTTCTGAAAAATTCGCCAATCTTCTTTAGGAACTTGATGAAACTTGCATGCAAAGTGAAAATAAAGTCTGGAATCTTCTTCCTTTGAACAATCTGAATCCGATGCTATGAAGAACGCTGAATTCTGACACCTGTAGCACCTTTAGCTTGCTGCTCGCTCAAGAAGAATATAGGCTTCGAAGTTTGAAATGAAGAAATAATGGACGCCAAGGCTGAAATAAATAAGCTTTCATCATTGAAATTCGCATAAAGCACTAAAGCTTGAAAAATGGCGCTTGGCTTCTAATTGGACCTTATCACAGTTAACTGAAACTCGAACAAGCTAAATAAATGGTCATGCATTAGGGTTTGCTTTACCAGTCTTCAGTTCAACTCAACCATGCGATTTTAGCTTTAGTTAACAACCTTATCAAGTTCGCCATCTTCAAACTTGCTTTGGATTCACAAATTGACCTAAGGCGTGCCTTTTGATAACTTCAGTTAACATTCATAATTGAAATGAGAAGTTCGCCATCTTCATGCAATAAATATGCTAAAAATAGCTAGCCTTTTGGGACTTCAGTTGGCCTTCAAGAATGCGCCAACTTCACATGCTTTAATCAATAAAATCTAAAAATAACAACCCTTTTAGAACTAAAGTTGCCATCTCCTTGAAAAGTGCGTAGCTTCACCAATACTATGCTTCACTATTCAAACCTAAATATGGCGACCCTTTTCTTGACTGTAGTTAACAACTTCAAATTCGCCATACTTCACTAAAATATACTTCACCATTCAATTCGTCCCTTTTGAACTTCAGTTGACATTTGATGAAGCGCCATCTTCACTAAAATCTTCACAATTGCAACCAAAATCGCCATGCATGTAAACTTCAGTTGACATTCAGTGGTAATCTTCAGTTAAGTGGACATGCAATCAAGTTAACTCAACATGCAAACTAGTTAACTCGTGTTGATGTGTTTTTCGTGACCGCACCAACGCAGAATAAAGTTGCCAACGGCTCCCCTATTCTCTCTTGATCAAAGTATTCCGCATGCTAAGATTGCAAGAAATTTCATGCGTTCAACTCCAAGGTTCCTTTAATGCGAATAGGCTCAGTTTGGCTCGATGTGATTTGCTGGTATTTCAAGGGGACTTACAGAATTGTTCGGCAGTGGAGAAAGGGATTCAAATGCTCGAAAGATTTATCTATGAAGTGCGGGTTTCCTATTCTAACCAGCAAGTACTGAATTGAAAAGGGTGTAGGGCCTAAGAAGTTTATGTTCTATTCTAAATGCAGGATATGTGGAGCTTCACTTCAATAGACTTCAACCGGATTTCACCTAGCCTCACGTCGGACACCTCAACAAAATCGTGCAATCTTCAAAGGGGATGGCAAAAGGTATTCAAGTTATAGTTTAACATACATACACCATCAGAACAACGCATATAAGTATGTAAACCACAACCGAAGTTAAACACAAGATAATGTCCAGTTGACCACGCAAGGCGGACTTATCATCAACAAGCCGCTAGTGGTATGGAATAAAGCGAAGCTATCTTAGTAAAACACCACACACCAAAGTAAGCTACTTGCATGAAATTAAGCTACTTGGATACGAAAGGAAGAAGAAACCTTGCTAGCATTTCATGACAAGACGAATTCCATCATCAATGAAAAGATCTATTATCATAAAATGTGTTACACAACAATTTCCTCAAAAGTTTTCAAAGGGAAAACTTTCTTTCTTCTCCAAACTACACTATCAATCTACTTCTAAGCTACTCCTAAGTTGTCCCTCCACTCTAATTCTACTCTGATCCTCTCTACTGTCTACTTTCTAATCCCTTACAAATGAGGGGGACTCCCCCTTTATATAGCTAGCCAAGTCCCAAAAGACGGCTAGGGTTACAATCAATAGAGTGGCCAGAATCGTGCCACCTCAGCCCTAAATAATATTGCCCTAAAAACCGCCACAGAGGAGAGTGGGGTAATAAATGCGCCATAATGTCCACCATCATCCTTCTAGAAGATTCCATTTGTAGACGCGTTCACACTGTTCTCGATCTTCTTTCTTGGCGTTGTTCTTTGATTTCTTCCACTTGAGGGTTTTCATCTTCGTCACTTCGAGTTATACTAAGTCTTAACACTTAGCCATTTTCTTGCAAATTTTCCTCCTTCGAGATTGAAACTTGTAACTTTATCGTGCTTCCACTTCAAGTCATCGTGCTCTGGCCTCAACATTTCTCCTGCAAAACAAGCAAGGAGAGAAGCATTAGAACACTTCACAATATAAACTCAACTCACTCACCTGATCCTCACGCTCCAACTTTCAAGCGTTCATCGCCAACTTTGCGTTCAAGTTCATGCCTTAGACAAACTTCATCTTTGAGAAATTCATTTCACCTGCTGGAGCTCTGATAACCTCGATTTTATTCATTTCCGGCTCTGGAAGACTATCCTCACGAAGGATTGAAGCAAATTCACCTAGGCGGTTTCTTTCAAATTCATCATCTGGAGAATTTTACCTTGAAAACACGTTTTCTTCATTTTTACCTTAGAAAATTTTCAAATTTCCCTTATGAAATTCATCACCTGGTGCCCATTTAAAATCTTCATCACAGAATCCTCGACAAGTTGTGGAAGACCTTGAAATCAACTCCTCATCGATAATCTTCAATACCCAGAAGAAAATTTCCTCCAGAACGCTTCGAATCCATGGGTACCCAACGAACGGGTTCATTTTATTTCTCTGAATTTTGAACCTTAGAAAATTATTCTTTCAACAAATTTGTCCTCGTCCTTCGATCTCCTCTGAGAATTTTGCTCTGACTTGGAAATTTTTTTATTAACCTCGTGAAGCTGGCAGTCACTGACTTCACCTCAGGCGACTCATCTGTGCTTCAAGGAAAAATCCACCACCTCTCCAGACTTAGGCGTATTTTCTAAGGGAGAAAACATTTTGTGCCTTAGAAAATTTTTGAATCACTCTGGAAATTTTCCTTAGAAAATTTTTTGAATCTCTCTGGAAATTTTGCCTTAGAAAATTTTGTTTGCCTGCCAGCGAGAGAAGTATCATCTTTACTTAGAAAAATTTCATTCACAGAGGCGCCTTGTACATTTTATCCCTCACTCACCATTTTGCATTTTTCTTCACACTTAGGAAAATATTCCCACGCCTTAGAGAAATTTTAAAATCATCCTAGGCACCTAGCATACTTAGAAGAATTTTAAAATTACGCCTTAATTTATTTCCATCATCTTAAAATATTTTCCAACACACATCACTTCTCCACGCCTTAGCAAATTTTCTAACACCTTATGACTCCCACCACCTTGGCGCATGTAGCACACTTGAGAGGAATATTCAAATCCACGCCTAGCATTCATCACCCTTTCACCACGCCTTGAAGAGAATTTTCACCCACCTTTACCTTATTTACTACCTTTATTTACCTTTCACATTTCAACTTTGGGCGCATTTGAGGCATAGAGGAGGATGGGCGCATTTTGCATGTGCTGGAGGATGAGACTTCTTCCAACGCCTTTGACTCTTTGACCAGCTTCTACACTTGGGCGGATTTGCATTATGAAGTGGATTTTAAAACTTGCCTTTCAACTCATTTGGAATATTCCCTCCTTGCATGCATACGTTTTGTCTCTTTGCATGCCATTGGTTTTGTCTTCACATGCATGCACTTGGGCGCATTTGAGCATGCAAGGAGGATGGAAATCTTTGACCCTCTTTGACTTCTTCTAAACTTGGCGCATTTCCACCTAGGAGGAAGATGGGCGCATTTAGAGGGGTGAGGAGGATATCCGACACTTAGAAATTTTTTTAACTTCTATCAATTTCCCTTGGGCGCATTTTGGCATGGGAGGAGGATAAAACTCGTTGACTTCTTTGACTTTCTTGCTTGTTGGGCGCATTTAGGCCATGGTGGAGGATATTCGTTTGACTTAGAAACTTTTTTTTAACAACTCTTGAAGTGGGCGCATTTTGCTAGTGGAGGAGGATAACTTTCTAACGCCTTTCCTTGTGACTTTTCAGCTTCCATTTTTTGTCTTCACTTGCATGCATTTGGGCGCATTTTGGCCCTTGAGGAGGATGAAAACATTTGACTAGTTTGACTTTATCCAGCTTATGCTTGCATGGGGCGCATTTGAGGTGTGGAGAAGGACGAATTTTACTTAGAAACTTTCACAACTTCCCTCCTTCTCCTTGGGCGCATTTTAGCATGGCAGGAGGATGAAATTCGTTGACTTTGCTTTGACCACCTTGTCTTTTGGGCGCATTTCACCCCTGCTGCAGGATGGGCGCATTTTGGAGGGTGAGGCGGATTTCCATGCCTTAGAAACTTTTCAACTTTTCCTTCTTCCTTCTTGGGTGCATTTTAGCCTGGCAGCAGGATGAAAATCGTTGACTTTTTTTTGACTTTCCTGCCTTGGGCGCATTTTGCCCTGTGTGAAGGATAAACTCACACTTAGAAAATTTTTCATGCCTCTAGTTGAGATGGGCGCATTTTCCTATGCCTGCTGGACGAGACTCCAGACTTAGACAAATTTTCATCATCTTCGCCAGCTTACGTGCCCTGCTATTTATAGTAAGTTCTCTGAATTTGCGCCTCTGAAGCTCGGATCAACCTGAAATTTCAAACATAGCTTCTTCACAACTTTATCAACTTGTCGGCACTGCCACTTTTAGTCACCCTGCTATTTATATCCTCGTTGAAGGTGACTTACTATAAATAGTAAGCTCATGTTTCGATAGCTCCAAGCTCGATTGAGTTGAAATTTGAATGAGGCGTATCCTCACCACGGACTTATTGGTCGATAATGCATGCAACCGATTTACTATTTTTAGCATGTTTCAATCTGACTTACTATAAATAGTAAGTGTCTCCGCTTGACTTGAAATTTCACCGGCGGATAGCAGAGGATGCTTCGTCGCTGATGGTTTACATCGGTTTTCAAGATTTTGACTTTTGATGCCTATTTTAGGCTCCGTGAAACCTAAATTAATCGCATCGCGTATCAAAAGATCTCCGCTTGTCCTTGTTTCATGCGATCGATGATTACGCTCGGGGAGGCGAATGCCGGGAACACCTCGCTAAAAATAGCAAGTTCCTTCGAGTGAGAATCCTCATTTGCATGTCACACCATCGCGAAGCTCTCGAAAAACCCATCGGGAATCACCTGACATGCAAAAGAAACCTCGACATGCAAACCCTAAAAATAGCCTCGGAAGGCTGAATCCTGAAAGTGGTCATCTCGACTTGCATGCTACATCGCGTGAAGGTCCCGAAAACCCAGAAGGAATATGCGCATTGCTGAAAAACTTTCGATCCACCTGAAATTTGTTCGAAGCTAGGATAAAATAGTAAGTTATCGTTTTTGCTCAAATTTGGCATGCAAGCATCTGATAAGCTATAGAATTATTGTGCGACTGTCGAATCTCAAAAATGTTGACGAATCGCCTGTAATTTCACACTTACTCAAAAATAGTAAGTACCTTAGAATCGATGAAAATTTGCTGAGAGCCTGCTGGAAACATGCTGACAACAATGTTAAGCTCAATTTTCAATGTATTCACCTCGTTTGACTTCAAATTGGTTGGAAAGACTCAAAACCCTAATTTCAGACTTGGCCAAAATTCACGTTGAAGCTTGCAGACGGGAACATCCCCGGAAAGATAGACAGAATGAGAGAGAGACAACAGCAAAAACAAACCAACACCAAACCAAAAGCAAATCCAAAATTTAGGGGGTCCCCATTTGCAATGGGGCGATGTGTGAAAAACGTCACAACAACTCGACATGCGAACTGAAAGATTACTCGACATGCCAATATACGAACTGAAGATGACAACCCAGAAAACGTTTAGTCTAACTACAGTCAGAACTCCAATTAAGGAGTCCATTCAACTCACTTTCGAAAATTCAACTTTGACCTCTTAAGGTGAATTCCAGACTTAGCCAAATTTCATGAAAATTTAAGCTGAAACCTCTGCCGGGACCTCTGTTCATCCTCGACACTGTTGACTGAGCTTCTCCGATTGACTAGGCAGCAGGTGCATTGCAGAGCTAAGTAAAAGCGATCAAAAGATATCTTGAGACTGCACGTCATAAAACTGACCTCTAAACACTCAAAAATCCAAGTGCCTTTTTCAAAAACTGTTCTTTTTCTCAGACTTAGTCAAATTTTGACTTCTGCATCTCGAATGAAGGGAAAAATAAATCCTTCATAACTTCTATTTTCTTAACTTTCAGGACTGGAACTCAGGTTCACTGCGTAGCTGACATCATTCTGCACAACAGCTGCAGAGGCACATTTCCCAAGAAAACAACATCTGAGGGGTGAAAAACTAGGGCGCCTTTTTGAAAAGCTGCTCTTTTCATTCCAGTGTTAGCCAATTCTCGCTTTTGCCTCGTTTTGCGCTGTAACTTCCGTAACTTGCTCGAAACAGGTCCGTCTGACAGGCTTGATAGCTTACTGCGAAGCTGATGTGATGCCGGACAAATGTTTGCTGGAGGTGACAAACCCTAGAAACATGATCTGAGCCCCTAAAATATAGGGCGCCCATTTGAGAATGTGCTCCCCTCTCCAGAGATAGAAAATTTTGATGATTCCCATTCAGATTTTCACTTTTCTTAAATTCCTTCATCAACAGACTGACATGACACTGACACCAACTCCATATTTAAGAACCCCAAAAACGACCTTCTGTCATCACTTTAACAGGATTAAGACTCAATTAAGCAAAATGCCTTAGTGAAGCAAAAATTTTGGTTTTGGGTACAACAAATATTAATATCTCTCTCATTACTCATCCGATGCACGAGCCGTTTGAAGCTGACGATCAATGAAGTGATTCTGACATAATCCATCCATACTGCTAAAAATAGCAGGGGTCCCACGCTGACTGCCAATAACTGCTAAAAATAGCAACTTATGCAAGAAGTGTCCGAACGAGCCCGAATGAAAGCCAATTGATCAACTCTGCCAATCTGAAGCTGAGCCAACTCCAACTAGACCCTCTATACAATCTATCAGCCTACGAGGGTCGCATGATAGGCTAATCCTGTCCTCGGAGAGATGTCAACTAGAAGGGGACATGACAGATTTTGCTGAAACATTGTTAGCCGATGGGGTAGCGGCTTCATTAATAGATCCTCCTGGCGGGTCTGTATCACCAACCATCACCTCTGCGTCCTACAAGAAATTTACACGTGCAGCCACAACCTTGAAAGGGCCGTCGGCACGAAGGCCTCGTCCTGCGCAATCACAGCCAGATATGGAATCAACACGCCCACGACAAGGAATGAGCAGTCGTAACGGATATTGTTACCAGACGTGGAGGAGGGCCGAGCCTCCTCCATGGAAGAGTCTTCTCACACGCCCAACCAATACGATTTGTAGAGCCCCTTTCGAACGTTTTTCCTTCCCCCCATGTTATAAATGTTAACAATTTAAATAATAAAATAAATATTAAAAATATTTATAAATTAAATATAGATCAATCAAATCAATTCAGAGATATAAAATAAAATTATAAATATTAAATAATTATGTCTATTATATTTTAATATAAAATATTATATAGAGAAAATACATTGCAAGTATTCAATATGTATAATAAATATATGCTTCCTTAATACGGACCATTGCACATATATTGAATGGGCCAATAGACTCCCGTTGAGGGAACAAACTTGGCTCTTGTGAATGAAACTATAGATCCCACAAATGCCTCTGGGTGGGCTATTGGCGCAAATGTAAGGCAAGAATACCGGTGGCGGGACAATCAGGAAGGTACGATAAGGACTTAGTAAGGAAGCGGTACCCATACCTCTCAAAGGGTTGAATGCTCTTAGGTCTACTAATATGGAAGAACAATTCCTTGAAATAAACAAATACAAAAGCAAGTAACCTGATAAAGCTTAAAAATCGACAATAAGATAGGCAGCAAACATTTGCAAGGAAGGCTAACGATCTATAAGGAATCATGATTAACGAAATAGCAAATTAAGGAGGCATCGTTTAGGATAGATATTTAATTATTCTTAACAAACAAGGATTAAGTCTAGAATGAACGTCATGACCATTCAGATGGTCATGCTAGTCCAAAGAGGTGTCTATTGAGAATGAGGCTTGAACCTATAAAAAGGCAATTAGAAAATACACCGGAAAAGGAAGGAGGAACACTTTTCTGTGTAACATATATATATATTGTACTACACCAACCCATCCCACATATCAACATAAGAAATTGAAAAGGATAGAGATAGTTAGCAAAACCATAGCGAATAAGTCTTTCATCGAGTATCTGAATTCAGGAGACAAGGACCCATTGACACTTGAGTTATCACATCATTATGGAGCCGCAACATTAAATTAAGGCTAAAGCATTGCTTTGGGGAAATGTTCCTATTGTGACCTTTTCACACATCGCCCCATTCAAAATGGGGACCACCTAATTTTTGCTCTGTTATGGTCTTTTGGCTTTGGTTTTGTCTCTCTCTCTCTCTCTCTCTCTCTTTCTGTCTCTTTCCACCGTCTGCTTTTCAGGGATGTGCTCGTCTGTGAGCTTAAATGTGAAATTTTGGCCAATCCTGAGAATTAGGGTTTTGAGTCTTCCGGCCAGTTCGAAGTCAAATGGAGTGAGTAAATTGGAATTTGAGCCTCACGTTGCGGTCAGTATGCTTCCAACAGGTTCCCAGCTAAATTTCAGTGAATTCTGACAACTTACTATTTTTAGTAAGTGTTCAATTTAGGGCGCTCTCTTAGCATTACTGAAGTTCCGATCGTTACACTGCATCTAGAACATGTCAAGTTGCTCATCTGCAAATTTTGAGCTGAAATGGACAACTGTCTTTTTTTAGCAAGTTCACCTTCAAGAGCAGATTTTAGGGTTTATATGCAAAGTTTTTCAGTGCATGTTTGGAGATTCTTTCTAGGTTTTCTGAAACCTACGCAGTGATATAACATGTAAAGTGAGATGATGACTTTAAGTATTCAGCCTTCAGGGGCTACTTTTAGGGTTTGCATGTTCAAATTTTCTTCACATGTCTAAGCATTCCGTGTGGGTTTTTCGAGGGCTTCGCAACGGTATAACATGCAAACCAGGATCATGACTTTTTCAGAAGCTGTCTTCAAAGGCTATTTTTAGGGTTTGCATGTAGGGCTTTTCAGTGCATGTTGAGTTGTTCTTTATGGATTTTTCAAGAGCTACGCAGTGATGTGACATGCATGGCGAGATGATCACTTTTAAGAGATTTACTATTTTTAGCAGGTCCAGTCCGGCCGCTGCCCGACGCATCATTATCACAAACAGGGAAAAGTGCAACAAAAATGAAGTTAAACGGAGGGCATTTGATGGACATGCAAGTCAAATTAGGGTTTCCAGCTTCGGGACCCAAAATGAGGGGTAAAATGCCAAAAAATTTGAAAACTGGTGTATCCGACTATGATTAGTATCTTTTAGGCTATCCACCAGTAAAATTTGAAGGCAATCGGAACACTTACTATTTATAGTAATGTTATCCTGAATTTTTGACTCGTTTTAAAATTTTGATAACCAATCAAAAATTTTATGAAATTTGAGACTTTTCTTCTCTAAGGAACGTGTTACGAGGTGCAAAGAGTGACAAATCTTAGTTTTAGGTTTATAAACCTTTGGGCTACTCTTTTTCCCTCTTTCGTTTCCGTTTTTGTCAATTTTTGAGTCTTTTTCAGTATGTTTTTGGTCAATTTCGGGTTTTTGAAGTAACTCAGCAAATAGGGAAATTTTGACTTAAAGGCAAAATTGCTAAAGCTCTTAAAAATTCCGAAATTGCTTTAGTGAGTCAAAAATCCGAATTTGTTAAGTGTCTTCATTTTTGACAAAAGTAAAATTGTGTTGGTATCTTAAAAGCCCGATTTGCTTTAAGTTAAATTGTTATATGAGTCAAAAAAGCCCGATTTACTGCAATTGCATCCAAAAGGTGCGAATTTGTTAAAAATGAAATTGCTAAATGAATCCAAAAACGCGAATTTGTTTTAAGTGAAATTGCGTTGGTTTCTTAAAACCCTGATTTCAGTTTTTATTGACATTTTATGTTGCAACGAACTCTAAAAAGTTCGACGCTGTTCTGATTCGAGCTATTTGAGTTCGATTTGTTTTGTCTTCCTTATTCTAAGGAGATTTTATCGATCTTAATGCTTGAAGGTCGGATTTTCTTCTGTAAATAGCCATTTCTTTTTCACTTTTTGAACTACGCCTAGGGTTTCTTAATTTGCAAACTTGCTTCAGGTATGTTATATGTTTCTTTGTCTCTTTTTCAACGTTTTTCTATTACTTATTACTTTGTATAAAACGTCATTTTCATTTATGTATTTCGTTTTAGATTTTAACGTCTTTTACTAAAACGCGTTTTTCTTTAACAATTTTTACACGTTTTTATACTGTTATCCGCCTTTACCAATATTCGTTTATACATATTTGTTGGTATTTGTTTTTGTTTTACAAAAACGCATTTCTATTGTCATTATCAATCTTCATAAAATACGTTTTCATTCATTTTTAGTCTGCCCTCATACAAAACGCGTTCTTATCATTTGCCCTTCATACCATACGCCCTCCGTTTTCCTTCATCTCATCAATACTTGCTTTCCTTATCATTCCATACACCCCTATTCTTAAACTCCATTCTGGACGGATTTTCCATTCTTAAAATGCCTTATATATATTGAAAACGTGTTTTTCATCATTTTATTTTTCCAGCAATAAAGCTTTCAATTCAAATCCTCCATTGTCATTTTCCACAAATAATTCACTTTGAGTCATATTTCGGGTTTTGAGAACCAAAAATGTAGGTCGGGGTTTATAATTTGAATTACAATTTTCAAAATTGCAAAATTGTAAAATTGTTATATGCCCCAAAAATCCCGACTGCCTTTTATAAAAATTGCTATAGTCACAGAAAAACCCGAAATGCTTTTAAAAAGCTCAAAAGTCGAACTTTTTTTTGACATAACTCTAAAATCCAAGCCAAAAATCTCTTTGTCTTGTTGTTTCAAGAAGACAAAACGTTGTTTTTGACTGCCATCATTCCATCAAGTTCCGAATTCGTCTTCACCATTCGCTTTCCATCATTTTTCTAAAGACCATTTCATTGTCCTAGGGTTTGAGTTTCACCATGTCCACTCACGTTGATGCTGATGATGTTCTAACCTTATGGGGTTTTCACTGCAGCCTTGCAGATTCCTGTTCAATGACAGACGAACCAGCTTCTCCAATTAGCAAAAAGATGAAGTACAAATTTGATAAATATCAGAATGAGATTTCCCCATCTCACGTGGTTTCAAATATTGACGAAATCAAGGACACAGAAATTGGGCATATTGATATGTCTGAGTTTCTTGGAAGAGCTGAGAAATCTACTTCTCCTGATATGCAGAAATTGCTGAGAAGTCATATTCATCTGGTCTCTTCTTTTCCTGTTGCTGCTCTTGAACCTGAATTCGTTCTTGCATGTGCATCCCATTTTGATAGTCAATCTAGAACTATCAAAAACGATGATGGTAACGTAGTTATTAGACTAGATGCTGAGACAATTAACAGAATTTTCAGAGTTCCTGATGCTACTACATATTCAGAGATCACATTGAAGAGTGCTCACAAACATTTCGAGCAGAAAAAGAATGATTGTATCAAACATATCAATTCTAAGTGGCTTCTCAAATCGCGACCTTGTGTGACCCGGATACCTAAATTGTATGTGTCTGATTTTAAGGAAGAAATTAATGATATGATCACTCTTCTGAGCAGAATAGCAGGGTTGAAGGTTTCCAATGTGTTTGAAAACTGGATGTATAAATTCATTGTAGTCATTAGAAAAGCACAGCATCCAATATTCTGGGGAGAAATAATCAGTGACAGTTTGTGTGAACAGCTTGCACAAGTCCCTACCACTCTTACCTTCTACATGAACTCATATTTGGTTTATATAGCAGCTTCATTAAGACATTTTCCAGGCCTATCTCCTCAAGGTGACAGATCATTGGTGCCTGTATGGGAATATTATGATCAGTTAACTTTAAAACCAAGCCGGGCACATTATAGAAGAGTTCAAGATGCTTTCTTTGGTTACTTTATGTGTTTATTTGACAAAGCATTAGCAAACAACAGGGTATCTGAGGCGGCTTGGAATAAAGTAAATGAGTATGGCTGCTTGTTTCTTCAATTCCCTACCTTCACTTATATGAGAGTCGGTTGCTTTGAAGACCAACCTTATATGCTTCCAAGGTATCCGATTGATAAGATTATTCTGATGGAGCTAGGAAGGCAGCTGATGGTAGTGCATGCACGTCAAGTTACACAACACAAGACTGGAGTCAGTATTTCATCACATAATCCATTGGTAATTGGGAGGTATTCTTTGACAACTTCTTCAAGAGCCAAAGCAATGGAGACTGAACTTCAGGAAATAACATTGAAAAGATTTCAGGCTAGAATAGATTTTGATTATAGAAGGATGAAAGACAAAATTAAAAGAGCTTTCACTCATGTGCACCGCATTGAAGACATTTGGGCAGATCTCCGGACAGAAAAAGATATATACAGAATGGATTATTGCAGACTTACAGTGGAGCAAATTGTTGATCTGAATCTAACCTTAATTCCAGAAGGTGTAATTGATGATAGGCAGATTTTAGATCCTGAATATGAAGAACAAGGAGTTGCTAATGAGCCCATTCCTGCAATCCAGTGGTCTCAAAAGGAATCTGTCTCTATCTTTGATAGATTTCAATCAGTCTTGGCAAACACCAACGCTTGGCTCAAAAGCATAGGTGTCAAGACTATTAAAATCAGAGTTAGGGTTGAAGATGATCCAGCTGGTCCTAAAGGATTGAAGTCGGAAATTAGAGAGAAATCAAAAGAAGGAGCTTCCTCTTCAGGTACTAGAATTAAGTTGAAGGTAAGTCGAGCTGCAGAACTACCATTGGAAAAAGAAACACTAAAGGGAAAGGAAGTTAATCAAATGCAGATTCAGGTTTTGGATCAGCAAGAAGAAGAAGAGGTTCTTGAAACCTCTACCATTCTAAGTGAGATAACTCCTCACATTGAAGCTCCAATACCAGAATCAGCCATATCTCCTGTGTCCCCTATCGACAGTGATGTTGATTCCTTCTCCACAGTTTTTGTCCCTTCTATTCCACCTCAAGAAACTAGTCATCAGTCTTTATCAATAGTGAATACTCCCATGAGAAGCTTTCCCAATAACTTGGAGAATATTTTTGATACAAATCCAATCTTTCCAGCCATATCAGAAATAACTCTCCCAGAGATAGATACATCTGTAGTGAGCTTTGATTGTTTCAT
>VDFB02062742.1:0-16445 GCA_007258455.2 Sequoia sempervirens
CAACTCACTCTAGAGATTTGTTCTCGCAACGAGCTACCCACAACTCGAGAACATTTCAATGTGTCAATAGATTGTTGAACTTTCATTTTTGGCAGGGTGCAAATCTCATTGATAATAGTTTTTGGCACGCCCGATGGGACCTTGAAAATTGATTTTCAGGAAGAGCTTCATTTCTTAACTTGCTATTTGGTGTATGTAGCAACTTTATTGCAACCTTTCAAAGGTTTTTCTTATATACTTGGCAACTCTGTCTTTGTTTCTGCATGCAAACCTAGTGTAGCCCGTGCATGAAAAGAGATACAAACCAGATCAAGTTTTGCACCTTTCGAGTACCAACAATTATCCCCACCATAAAGGAGAGGTAGAACAACAAAGAGACTATTTGAAACACTCGTGAGGTCAAAATCAATGCCTCCAGTTTTCAATTCCATAATTCTATCACCAAGAAATCTTGTTCCTATAACGCAAGCGTCGCCAATGGCAGCGGAAAGACAGCACCTGTTTGCACCTTTTAACTAGGACATCCTATTGAATATTTCCCAACGTGATGATATCCCAGTTGCAACCCTCAAAATTCTATCGTACTTTATTGGAGAAGATCACACAATGTCGGTTGATCACACTTGAGACGTCACCACCTTATGCTCAATTCACAACATCACTCAGGGGAACGTAGCATTGAGGCTCTTGGCTACATCCCTAAAAGGGAAAGCTTTGTAGTGGTTCACAGGTCTTCAGCCAAACTCCATCATGATTTGGGATGAGTTGGGTGATAGATTGCACCTACAATTCAAAGATAAGTCAAACCATTTGTCCCTGTTAGAACAGTTGATCATGATCAAGAGAGTGCCACATGAGCATATGGCAAACTTCAAGTACCGATTCCAAAGAACCTAGGATCAAATTCCTTTAGCAGTAAAACCAACACCTCAGCATTTTTGTTTTGTTTTTCCTAAAAGCTTTGAATAGCAAAATTTTAGTTATGATCCAATCTATGGGTGGGCTCACACTTCCCAATCCTTTTGACATCTCTATTAAAGCATAAAATTGGCTCATTCAAGCTAGAGAAATAGTCCCCAAGCCTCCTACACCCTTATTTCCTGAAATATAGCCACCTATCGATGTTGCTTTACCCTTTACAGTTATTGTCCCGCCTGTTCCAACAATAGGATATCATGCTACAGTGCAAGAACTTGTTGTTGCAACCCAATCCCAAGAGCTTCAGGAGATAAAAAAAAATATACTAAAGACCTTTGGGAATGATCTCATGAGCATTAAAAAACAAGTAGGCCAAGAGCATAAGCCTTATCAAGCCCCTTATCGGTAGAATCAACAAAATAGGCCAACTTTTCAAAATGACTACCAAGGCCAAAAAAGGAATTTCAATCCTAGAACTTTCCAACCCTTTAACCCAAACACTACTAGTTCGTCAAAGGAACTTGTACCACAAAATAATGTTTCCCAAGATTGTGATTGGTGTTATCCATGCAATCAGCCCCATAACAATTCAACATGTGTCAATGGCATGAGAAATCAAGCCTTAACGGTCCATAACAGCTATGCTGGTTCAGAAAATTTTTCATATCATAAACAAGAATAGCAAGATAACTTTGAAGTTACCTTGCCAAAGTAGCAGAGTTCTGAGTTTTGTAGCATAAATGGTCAAACCAGCAAAATTCTCCTGTTTCAACCAATACCAGATCGAAAAAATGAGCTATGGATTTTAGGCAGCAAGCTAGAAATGTACAACAGCAGCCTACTAAGGACAAATTTCCTGTTTCTTCATCCCATGTTTCTCCTGCAACAAAATCTAAAGTGTAGATTCTATAAAGAGGCCAAGATATACTAGGGAAAGATCAGTCTAAGATGCAGGCGCAGCCTTTGCAGAAGGGAAATGATGTTGCTACTCTTAAAAGTCAACAAAAGGTGAGCCCTATTTCTTTTAATGTTGTTGAACATCTTAAGAAGGCCACTATCAATATGTTAGTTTTAGATGCTTTGCATATGCTAGGCCAAAAGAGCTTGTTGCAGGATGCCTTGGCACAGCTTTCTATTTTTGATGATGCTAATCAAGGTAGTGCTAGAGTTGTCATTGCAAATAGCTTGGAGGCTAAGAATGAACAAAAAATTCAAGAGGTAAAGCCTCCTCCATTTTACTTGAGTTTTATTATTGGTGATAAAATAGTACACAACTATATGATTGATTCTGGTGCAAGTAGCTCAGTTATGCCTAAGAGTCTAGCTGACAAACTAGGTCTTGTTTATGAGCCCAATTCTCATAAAGGGGTAGTTCAGTTAGATGGGTCTATTGTTAAAACTACTAGTGTAGTTAAAGGTCTAGCCCTTACCTTGCATGCATGCCCAAATTTTTCTATTCCCCAAGATATTCATGTTATTTATCTGCCACCTCACTTTTCCATTTGTCTTTCAAGAGATTTTACTGCCAAACTAGGCAGGTTCTTGTCTTCTGATTGATCTCATCTGTTCTTTAGAACAAGAACAGTATGAAAGTAACCATAAAGTCTAAGCCTCTAGCTAAAGACCATATCGAGTCATATGTCCTGAATCCTATAAACGGTAACCTCTACGTCATCCCTGGACTAGAGGAGTAAGCCATGATCTTAGACCACAACACTGCTATAGAAAACGTGAATCTAGATGAGTGGGTAGTCGAAGATCACAAGCTTGATCCCTTCCAACACACAGATGAGATAGGATTAGGAGTTTATATGATTTATGAACCTGATATTGTTATGCCTAATCTTATTGAAGAGGAAGAGTAGCCTATAGAGATGGAAAATAAGCTTTGGAAGCTTTACTTCAATGGCTCGAGGAGTAGCATAGGTGTTGATGGTGGAGCCATGCTGGTTTCACTAGATGGAAACAAGTATTATTCAGCTTTCAAGTTTTCATTTAACTATTCAAATAATACAATTGAATATGAAGCATTGATGCATGTCCTAGAATGGGCCCAGAAAAGAGGTATTAAGTGTTTACAAGTTTATGGTGATTCAAAGTTATTTGTGAATTAAGTTAGGAATCTGAATGTTGTGAAAAATTATTTACTTAAAAAGTACAAGCATCGAGTGTGGGATTTAATAGAAGATTTTGATGCTTTTATTATTATTTCAGTTCCTAGAAATAAAAATAAACACACTGATAGGCTTGCTGCCATAGGGGCACAATATGATATTCCAAAAGAAATTCATAAGGTAGAGGCACATCAATATGCAAAAATTGTGGTAAGACCTTTTGTACCTGACAATAATGTGAGTTGGTAGGTTTTTGACAACGATGAGCAAATTTTGAGTTTTTTAATTATTGAAGCTGAGTTTGCAAATGGAAACTAGCAAAAGTGGTAGCAATAGTATGATGACCAGATTGTGTAGTTAAAGACAAAAAAAAATTCCGAAAGGATTAGTGACTTTGGAATCTATTTTCAACTCAAATGATTAGGTACAAAAAGATAAGTGCAACATGACTATCAAGGAAGAACACTATGAGGCCATTGAAATTTTCAAGGGTAAGCTTTTGAAGCTGAGAAAGGTATGTACCAAAGAGGAACAACAAGCTTTCATTCTATTTTGTCAAGAGTTTAGCGGTGTATTTTCTTGGGAGTATAAATATTTAAAGGGTTTTGGTCTAGAATTATCCCAACATACTATTGAAATAGAACCTGATGCAAAGCTCATAAGGCAGATACAAAGACCTCTTAATCCCAAGTTAGAACACCTTATGAGGGCTGAACTTAATGAGTCAATTGAGAGTGGCATTATTTTTCCTATCAAGCATACATCTTGGGTATCTAACTTGGTTCCAGTTAGGAAAAAGAATGGGGAAATTATATTTTTTGGTTATTTTTGGATTCGAATAAGGCCTCCCTTAATGATCACTATCCACTCCCTTCCATGGAACAAATTTTACAAGTAGTTTATGGCTCTAACAGATTTTCTTTGTTGGATGGGTATTCAGGTTATAATCAGATTTTGGTTGAGGAAGACCAATATAAAACTGCATTTACCACCAAGTGGGGCACAATGGCCTACAAAAAGATGCCTTTTGGGTCATCCAACGCTAGAGCAACATTTCAGCGAGTGATGGACATGGCTTTCCACGACCTCATGAATAAATTTGTTCTAGTATATTTAGATGATATTACTATTTTCTCAAAAACTACTAATGAACATTTTGAGGATTTAAAATAGATTTTTCAGAGATGCAAAGAGTTTGTAGTGTCTCTCAATCCGAACAAAAGTATTTTTTCTATCCACAAGGGAAAGCTCCTTGGACACATAGTTTCGAAGCAAGGTATTTCTATAGACCCTAAACGAGTCTCTGGAATTCTTGAGTTGTCATTGCTAGCCCATAAGAAAGGCTTACAGAGCTTTCTTGGATGGATCAATTTTGTAAGAAGATTCATACCCAATATTGTAGCTTTGTTGCAACCTCTCACTACTACGCTTAAAATGAATATGCCTTTTAGCTGGACTAAGGAGGGTAAAAGAAGCTTTGAGAAAATAAAAGAAGCCCTTGCAATTGCTCCTTCTCTCATTAATCCAAATTATGACAGAGATTTCATTCTTTATGCTTTTGGAGGGGTTGATACTATTTCAGCCATGTTGTGCTAGCAAAACGATGAAGGTTTAGAGCAACCTGTGGCATTTTTCAGCCAAGTATTGCATGATTATGAGGTGAAGTATTCTTTTGTTGAGAAGCATGTTTTTGTTGTTGTAAGAAGCCTCAAAAATTTTAGGTATATGTTGTCCAATAATAGAATTCATTTATTAGTTTCTCATTCAATTGTTAAGGATTTCTTACTTAATAGAGATATCAATGATAAACGTGTTGGTTGAATAACTAAGGTTATGGAATTTGATATTGATATTAAAGTAACTAAGCTTGTTAGGGGAAAGGTTTTGTGTGAACAGCTCGCAAAAAATGAGGACATCAGCTCAAAAGAGGCTGAATGTTGATAAAGTACTAAACAATGATGATACAGTTGTTGTTTCAATCCCTTATGCTACTTGGCTGCAGCAAATGATGCATTATTTGTAGACTAGTGAGTGTCTCGAAGGCTTAGATAGAGAAAAAAAAAAAGGTACTATAGATTACAAGCCATTCCTTATGCTATTATTGATGGTATCCTTTATAGGAGAGATTTTTAGGGAGTTTTATTAAGATGTATTGAGCCTGATCAAGTTGACAAGCTTTTAGCAGAATTTCAAGATGGGCCTTCAGGAGGCCATTTCGCAGCAAGAACAAAAGCCCTAAAAATAATGTGGCCTGGTTATTATTGGCTGGATCTATTTAAATATGCCATTGCTTGCGTCTAAAAATGTGAGTAGAGTGCTTTGTTTGCTGGAAAACAGAGACTTGCATCCATGCCTCTACATCCTATGCAAGTGGAACAACCATTTTCCAAGTAGGGTTTAGACTTCATCGGACCCATCAACCCGCCTTCAAGTGCAAGTCATAAATGGATTCTTACTGCAATGGACTAGTTTGCTAAGTGGATCGAAGTTGTTGCTTTGAAAGAAGCAAACAAGACTTTTGCACTCAATTTTTATCAAGACTTAGTGTCAAAATTCGGTACCCTAGATTCAATAATCTCTAACAATGGTTTAGCTTTCATTGGATTAAGGACTTTTGACTAGTCAGTTAAGAATAACATCTTTCTAAATACATCTGCTAATTATTATCCGCAGGGTACTGGGCAGGCAGAACCTACAAATAAGAATTTGATCTGGATAATCAAGAAAACTATAGAAGACAACCAACGGAAATGGCATGAAAAGCTAAAGTTAGCCCTTTGGGCTAACAGAATAACTCCTAAAAGAGCTACTGATTGTTCTCCTTTTTTTTTGACTTATGGAAAGGAGGCTAAATTTCATGTTTCTATTGAATTTTTGACTTTGAGTTATGCTAAAGAGTTGGAATTGTTGAATGAACAACCTCTTGAAGTAAGGATTGCACAATTGATGGAACTCGAAAACCAAAAGGAAGCATTAAGGAAACTTGAAATACATCAAGCTTAGATGAAAATTCTTTTGATAAGAGGGAAAAGACCACATAATTTCATCATTGGTGACTTGGTTTTCAAATGGAATGAGTATAAAAGTAGACCTGGATGACATTCCAAATTCGATGCAATTTGGGATGGACCTTATGTGATCATAGAGTGCAAGGAGCATAATGCTTTCCAACTTTCTAAGTTGACTAGAGAGGTGTTGTCTATCCCAGTTAATGGGATCCACCTCAAAGCATTGCCTCTAAGATAAGTATTTTTGTAAATAGTAGAGTAGTTGTTGCAAATAAGTGCTTCACGCACATTTCATTTTTAGTAGTTTTTCTTTCCCTAAGCGTATTGTGCATTTTTGGTTGGCCATTAGAGCTATTAGTTTTCTTTCAGTTCTTTCGGTTTTGTTTTGTTGTGTTTGAGTGTTGTTGTTTGAATTTCTGAGTTTCATGAAGGGGCAGATTTGACTCCACGCCCAATGGAGTATTGAAGGAAATTGATCTAATGCTTAGAAGGCAAGCATTTTGTGGAAATCGCCAAAATGTTACCAATTTTCACTACAGCTCAATTGGCAGAGCTAATTAAATGGATTTATCAATGAATGGAAGTTTAGTTAATTTATAATGTGTTTAAATTGTTGCTTGTATCAGATTTTTATGGAATTCCAATTATGCAAGTTGTTTCAGTGAACAGAATTTCAAAAGTTGCTCAATACTTTGTAGTACAAATTAAGTACAAGACAGAATGCACAAATTATAAGGCATAACAATTGCTTTAATTTATTTCACAATGCTTATATATTACATTTTCATTTGTTTGCAAATACAAATGATGGTACAAGTTTGCATTTTGATGCATTTCTTTCATAATGGAAATGAAAGAAGAAACTAAAGGATCTCATTAGCTCTCAAAAAACATAGTTAAAGGTACCTCAAGAGGCTTGTAGTCTCTTGATACATTTTAGGAAACCCAAGGTTGAATGAATTGAACCTTGTACTCTTCAAGTGCTATTAGGACCTAGGTGGGTGTACCTATATGAATTGGGCAGACTTTACTTATGATATTTTCTCTTGTAGTGATTTTTCCACGATGGCAGATGGAAGTGGACAAATGAAATCAAATTTGGTATAAATTGTATACCAATATTCAAGACTAAATCCTAATATGTTTAGTTAATAGATGTAAAGAAAATGAATGAATCTAAATGGTCAAAATGTAGAGACTAGTGCCTTGTTGGGTAAGCGGAGTCAAATGAAATAGAAATGGGCAACTTATTTCTGGAGAACACTCAAATTGTTTGGCATATGTTTTGTTTATAACTTGTATAAACATGCAATACTGTGATTACCAAGTTCTTCTTTAATAATCCAGATGAATTTTCCTGATTACTGTGATCAACCCAAAGGATTTAATCTTTTCTTGAAAGAACCAATCAATTAACCACACAAATATAGCAAATGTGCACTAATAAACTAAATATAAACTTGTTACATCAATTTAAATAACCGAAAGCATCAATCTTGGAGACAACTTCAATAATACTTTCAATAAATTCAACAATTGACAATTTAAATATGCAGCCACATCAACTAATTTTCAAATATCTCTATTTTGAAATCATGCAACCGTAGTCTCTGTTCTGAGAATTTTATTCTACTGAATCCATTCCTAACCTACCTACTCTAATCTAATCTGATTTCATGTTTTTTGCTACAATCAAAAATGGATATTTATATATCCTCAGAATTGAACGTAGTATTAATATCACTTTGCATTCCACCATCGGCAAGCAACCGTGATTTGGGCTTCAATTAACAACCCATGACATTCACCGGTGATATTTTGTAGTCACACCGAGTAGTCATCCCTCGTTCATCAATTATAATGTTATGTCATCTCATCGTATAAATAAGTCTCACCGATGAATTTCCTTGGTCCGATGTGATTCACTATGACATTCTCGATGTTGGGAGAAGTCCACAAAACAAATCTTTGTCTTAATGAGATGTATTCTTTCAATGTATTTCCAGTCATTGAGACACAAGCACTCTCAATCGGAGCTATGTATATCCTTCATTTCACATGTGTCGCTATAACATTCTCTTATCGGGGAGACATCCCACAGATGATACTTTGTCATACCGAAATACCCTTTGATACATTCATGTCGCTAAGACATATAGACTTTCTCGTCGATGAAACAACATATCGACATTACATTCAGCTGTACCAAGACTTCCATTCCAAAAGAAATTGATATAACTCCCTTGCGCTTTGTTGGCAAGACCAGAGGGACTCGCCAAGACCTTACTCCAATGCACTTTAGTCTTACCAAGATGTTCTTTTTTTTCAATCGGTGAGACACTTATGAATTCTCTAAGACTTACTCTGATGAAAAGCTTCTCACCAATAAGCCTCTTCCATCGCCAGTTAGTAAGACATGAATCATTCAGCAAGACCACATACTAAGACCTCTATAGTCCGCTAACAAACCTCCTCGCTTAATCGGCCGAGATGTAACCCATTTATGGAGATTCGCCACCCCAGTTGATATCACCTCACCGAGAATCTTTCCTCCGCGGGCCAAAACAATGTGTATGTCCCACCAGCAGTATTTCGTATATGATTTCCACTGCTATGACATCCCCGAAATTCTGTCATAGGCAACAATGCATCTATACTCCAGGAAATGCAATATGGATTGGAGAAGACCTTTGATTTCTTCATGCCGATAGGAATTATTACGTGAAATATTCAGACTTAGATGGATTTCTATGGGACCACACAGCAAAAAATGGGCAAAATATTATGAAGAAAGGGATTTTGTGCACATGACGAGGACTAATTGGAAACTCAGGGGTATGAAACAACTATGTAAAATTATCAGAATTTGTTCTAATGTGATCCACACAAGCTATGGAGATAGTTGATTCCATTCATTGCAAGAAATAAATTCTACAACTAAAGGTGGAAAAGAAACAAGAAGAAAATAATATAAGACATATCCATCATTTCCTATGTTATGATCTTCAGTTGATGTGCTTGCAGCTTGCTCCATCCTACTTCTGATTTTGAGTGTACCTATAGAAAATTGAGAAAGTCCTATTAGAGCTTTGGATATGAGTTATACTACATGCTCTACCACCAAAAATATAATCCATTCCTTGAAATGCATGGAATCAACTAAGAAGAAAAGTGCAGAAATAAGGGCCTGAAAATAGAATGTCGCGTCATTATTTTTATGATAACATTGTTTGTTTCCTTGTGCAGGTATAGGAAAATTCATGTAGCTGATCATCTCATGAAGAAAAAATCATGTGAAGTAAAACAAGCTCCCACAAGGGTAGAGCTTGGCATGCTACCCCTCAACAATCAATAAGGGGGTTCAGAAAAGATATATTCATTGCTGCTAAAGTAAAGGATAAGTCTAAAAGAGTACATTACTACATTACAAAAGCCCAAGTAGTCCATCATTTAGAACATCCAAGCCCAAATGTAAGAGAATGAAAATCATGAAAGATGAATTACTCAAGAGTTGCAAGTTGTAGAGATGAATGCTAGTGAACAAGCATACATAATGCCTCATCAACAAAGCATTAAAGAAAGAATGGAAGCATCTGGAGTGGCTTCAAGTTCTTATTTTCCTTATTCCATAAGAGTGCTAAGCTAAGAATTCATATTTTCTAAAGCATTCATGTATGATAAGAAGAATTCCTCATGGTTATGAGTAAAAGAAATATCCATCATATTCCACCAGTAGTTAATGAGTCTATAGAGGAAGCATTATAAAGGAAAATGGTATTGTTACATTCAATTTGAAACACCAATAAACTGTGAAGAAGCATACAAAACATCATAAGCAATTGTCTCTATTTCAAAATCTACTATTGTTGTTTGAAGAACAAGAGTTGATGTGCATAAAGTGAATAGGAGTATGCATCAAATGTGATCAATAATAGCACTACAATGGCTGAAAGCCAAATGGCGTTTATCGAAGGCAAGGAGATGGCCCTCAAAATAAAGTAAAGACTACAATTTCATAGAAGCTACTACAAAACAAGATGCAGTTAAATCATTTTTATTCTTTAAGAAATGAATTTATGCTACAACAGTGCCAATGACAAGGAAATATTTTCAAGGGAATACAAATACATGGAGCCTATTTCAGCTTTTAGAGCTAACTTCACATAATCCTTCCATAAGGTTTCCAAAAGTACAAAAGTGGGAGAATGTTCAAGTTTTGGGTTTTCTTCCATTTTTTACAGGTACCCATATGATGATTTTAGTTTTAAAATGTAGATCTCTCCTTGCTATATTTAACCCATTTGAGGGTTTTGACAAAGAACCAAAAATGTGTAGATTTCTTCAAAAATACAAAATACCCACATGGGGTTTTAGCTGAAAAATAATGTTTTCAGGGAAATGCATTAAAAGTGGCAAAATATCAAAACCCATCTGGGTTTTCTTCGTTTTAAACACAACTTTTATTTATGGGTTCATACAAAGAGAAATACAATGTGTCCAAAATGTCCAGATTAAGCATGTATTGGTCGTGGCCTGGAGGAGTTTTTACTCATGAAATAGCTAGCAACTCTCAAAAAGGTCAAAATCTTAAACAAAGAGTGTATAAAGTGTAGGGGTTTCTTATAAAATTCATTTGAAGCATGTTTAAGCTCACAACCTGTACAATGGCCTGAAAAAATTTACAAATGGAAATCATCTTTCTACAAGGAAAAGCTTTCATAATCTTTCATTTTAAGCGAGAAGTAAATACAAAATCAAACTCACCATTATATGCCTCAGGAAGAAAAAAGTAAGCCATGACTAAGCCTTAATGGAGCTTTCACAAATGTCTATGGTCGAGTCCCTCATGGTGCCTCATAGAGAAAGAGGAGAACAGGGAATAAACACAAAGGGGCTGAGATATATCAAAAAACCATTAGATATAGCCAAAGGGTGTGGCCTTTGAGCCAAAAATATTTCAAAATGGTGCAAAAGAAGCCACGGAATCGCTTAAGGAAACAATTACCATGCATTTTGAAGGAAGATCAATCCACAGAGAGATTGACAACCCAATTTTCCAAGCTCCAAGCTCAAACCCTAACTTTCTTCATGTCAGCGGCATATAGACAAAATTCTCCAAAGTCTTCACTTTGAAAATGATGTGAAATATTAGGGATTTCATTGTTTTGTCATTAGGGTTTCATTCCTTAACCCTAGATCAAGCTTAGGAGATCTTTTGCAAAAAAATTAACATATTAATTCCCTAAGTCAAAAATCATGTGGCCGAATGCATTGCTTTAGGTTGAGCCCTTGCAAACTCCATTTGACATTATTTTGGCCTAAGTTTTAGGGTTTAGCACTTAGACGTGTTTCAAAGTCTAGAGAGCCTTAGGGTTTTTTTCTTTGATCAATGCCTTGCCTTAATAAAACCTGGTGGATATGCCTTAGCTTTTTTTTTTTTTAGAAAATCAATTGGAATTCAAAATAAATATTATTCCTTATGTTTTTATGATCTTTTATAAGAAAAATCAAATTGTAATGGAGATTGAAGTTGTATTTTTGCAAAGATTTCCAAAATCTTAATTGCAAAAATAGGTCAGATTGAAAAGATGAAAAATTTGCAAATCTTGTAAAGCAAGGATAAAACAATGCTTTATAAATTGTTTTTATTCCTTTGCTATTTTTAGCAGTTTGATGATTCAAGCTAAGTTGCTATTTTTCTCTTTGGGAAAATTTGAAAAGTATGGGGTGAAGATAAGATGTTTTTACAGATTTTAAAACATATTAGGCCTAATTTTGGAGGCTTTTTGGATGGACGTAAAGAAAGTTTGAAGTTTCCACTTTCATTATACAGTATGATCAATGCATATTTGGATGCTTTTTTCTAGGATTTTTTGTTGAGATCATATTTGGGTTTGGAGAATTATATATTTGAAAAACTTAGAATATTTCTAGAGTTTAGATTTTTGTTTCTTCCTTTGACATCTGAGAGCTTGTAAAAAAATTTGTACTCATACTTTGGCATACTCCTTCAGTTAATAAAGCAACATTCCTATTTCTCAATTTTTGTCTCCCTTGCAATCTTAGTTTGATGTTTCATTGTGATTCTATTTATAGATCCTTTTATGTCCTATTATTGCATATTTTGATACAAAAAGTTCATTTGGTATAGGTTCCATGTCGTATTTGAATCTAAATCTTCATGCAAATCAATTATGTATTGGGTGTTCATGAGAGGTTGTGAAGTTACTGTTGTTTTCTGAGACCTGTTTGTGGGTAGATAATCAAAGTCATCATTTAAGTTCTAAAAATCACCTTTAAGTTATAATTTTAATTCATTTTATCCTTCTTCCTTTTACCTCAGAAATCATTTAGAATAGGAATTATCATTCGGGGAGCCAGCTCACTTTGGAGATTCGTTCTCGCAATGAGCTACCCACAACTTGAGAACATTTCCATGTGTCAATAGATTGTTGAACTTTCATTTTCAGCAAGTGAAAATCTAACTGATAAAAATTAACAACAACCATTACAATAGTAAAAGGAAGAATATAGTTACTAAAGATATATTGAAATAGTACAAGTGACAGGAAGTTGAATTACGACAAGAGGTCGAAGTCCGACAGGAAAATGAAATGTGTCAGGAAGATGGAATACAACAAAGAGATGGAATGCAGGAGAGAGATGGAATGTGAATGGGATGCAACAGTAGGTTTTATAAAGTGAAACACAAGATAATTTGAAATGGAAAACACAACAACTAATCTACAACAGAAACGCACTTCTTGTTCCTCATATCACAATTGCATTCCACGGAGAATTCATTGCAATTATTTTAGTACTAGATTAATCGCACAGGTTGTATTATCAATAATCTTTAAGTTTGAACAAAAATTAAGCTAAATCACAACACAATTGAAAAACATATATTCAACAGGAATGGAATTGCATGAAATACGAAGATCTAATAGATAAAACATAAACGATCTCACTAGGCTTCTCGAGAGGGGGGCCTTCATCTAATTCACGAGGTGAGCAGAAAAGAACTAGTTACTCTAACTCAAGCCACAAATCAACTAATCAATGATTCATGAATGAAATATATCTCCAATTATCTTCTTAATTTTGTATATTCTATCTCTCATTTTCAGATCATAGTGCACACACACACATATATGTCTAGTCTTTTGAGTATCACAAGGAAAAACAAAAAGAGCTTTGCAGTTTGTTATGGTTAATGACCAACAAACTGGATGACTATAGTTCTTGGGTTGGCTGCAGGCCACAAATCCAAAATAGTTACAAAAACAACTTGTTTGAAATAAGATATAAAAACAAAAACAAATAGACTTCCATCATATGCAACCCACGTTTCCCATCTTATGTCTTTTAGGATTTGTCATTCACAAAGTCAGTTCCTTCTTCAAATTTAGTTCATGTAGCAAACCATCCAAAATACATCATTACCTCAATGATTTCAACATTCTGAAAGCATTCTTTCCTCTTTGAAAACATATCAAATATTCTTTATTTCCCTAACAATTAATGGAAAGGACTTAGGATAAAGGAAAAATGGAAATGGAATAATGGAAAAAGGACATAAAAATTAAACACATTTTGCACCGATCATTTTCCCCCCAACTTTAGGAATTTGCATGCCCTCATGAAAACGGTGAATACAAACCAAGTGAATGAACTGTGCTAGTAGTATTTGCATCCATGTCGTATTGTAGTTCCTTGGAAGAATCAGTTACCTTGCATAACCCTATTTTTCCTTCATCAATTGCTTCCCTCTATTGTTTACTCTACGCAGCAAGTCCCTGTAGTTGTGCTTTTAGCTACTCATTTTCCTTTTGCAACTACATAATGACTTGGCATAATTAATTAAATGGGATGAGTGGCTAATTGCAATCTTCCTTTGGGGTCTCATCAGAAATGAAAATAAGGGCCTTTGAAACATTTCAACGGTAGTGGTCTCACTTTCTAGCTAGGGTGGAGGTCATTTTGTAGTGCTAACATCTTCTAAAAAATCCTTGTTCCCACAAGGATTTTCATCTTCTTCAATGTGCTCCTCCTCACCTACAATGTGTTCAGCATGACCCAAAATTTCAACATTAGCATCCAAATTTTCTTCATTATGTTGGACTTCTTCAGGTTGAATGCCTTCAACTTCTTCATATGCCCTCTCTATGTTGGTTACAAGGGTTTCATCCTTCCATATGTCCTCACCTTCAGGGTATTTTTCATCTTCAATTCTTTCCTCTACATTGTGTATTTCTTGGCTAGAGGCTCCTTCATCAGGGTACACATGTGGCTTCTTAAGGGTTTCTATATCCTTGGAAGGAAGGGTTTCCCTCTATTCTTGCTTAGCTCATTGTTTCTTGTTGTGTCATTCTTAACTCCTAAGTTACCTAGCAACCTTCCCTTTTCCTTTACCTGAGGACTTTGTTGCGACTATCTCTACATCAATGATGGAGTGAGAAGATTCTGCAAGCTTTTCCAACCAACTAGAAGTCATCCTTTTACTTTTCCTTGTGACAGGTGTGGTGTCTTCAATTTGTGGATTGGAGGCAGCTATAGGGCTAATTTTCTACTTTTTAGGGGTTTTATCAATAGAGGTTTTCTTCAATTTCTTCTTTTTAGAAGATTCCCCAACTAGGGTTTCTTCTACAATTTGTTTCTTTAATTTTTTCTTTTCAGAAGATTCCCCAATTGGGGTTTCCTCTTAAATTTATTTCATAGGGCTTCCGGAAAGTTCTTTACTTTCTATTTTAGAATTTACAAAGGTATCCCATTCCAAAGGTGGTTTAACAGGACGAAGGCCATGCATGACTATTAATTTGATTAACCCATGATGGGTGAGGGAATTCTCATGACCCTTGTGAAATTGACTACATGAATGTTTTAGTGAGCAATGAAGATAGTAAGGAAGATTAACAAGTAGGGAATTTTGTAAATGGAGCATGATGCGGATATGGTGGGAATGAATATACTCATATCTACCTTCACTTGAGTAATATACTGAATCAAAAATTTAGCTACCTCATCCCAAAAAGATGGAAAGGACTTTCGTTTGTGACTTTGGCCTTCCACATACTCAACAGACTCTCCTCTTTGTAGAAATTGCTTACGGTGGAACATAAGGTCCATGAACCTCATGTTGGATTTAGGAAAGAACAAATCACTGGTCTGGGAAAGGCGAGTAACCCAAGAAATCATCTGAACTGTGACTAGAAATTGTAAACCCCTTAGAGTAACACTCTTTTTATGAAACCCGGCAATAAACTCCATAGCGACCCTTTCATCAAAACCACATAGTTTCTCAAAGTATGTTGTCCATGAAGCTTGCTTAAAAATCCTATATGCTTCTTCATTGGAAAGAAGCTTTTTCATGGACAAAGGTTCATGCCTGGTATGATCGCCTCCCATTGTGTTGAAAATATGATAGGAGCTTTGAAAACGGCTACATTGGCAAGTAGAATAGTAGGTAGACAGAGATGGTTCACAAAAATTATCAGTGGTAGGTTATGGGTAATAACAGGTAAAAGGCTATGATAATGACATGAGGTGGCAAGTGATGAGGAATTACAATCAAGTAAAGCTCGGCCAACTCGGATAATGATGAATGGTTAACCCATACCCCCCAGCTTAATAGTGAACTGTCCCAGTCACACCAAGTAATCATTAAGAGAAATTTAAAAAACATTTAATAAGTTTTAGAAAAAGAGAGAATAATCCTTGATATCGATAACCATGAGGTGAATGAGTGGTGATGTGATGGCTAGAGGAATGGATGCATGCAACCCGAGTTGGAGATGACATCATGAAAAATACAAAAAGAGTCGAGCCATGAAGGATAATAATGTAGTAGTACAAAAGAAGTGAGTTGACCGCAAGTGGAGTGGATGTGAGAGGAAAGACATTAGGGGCAACATCCACGTGGAGGAGATGATAGGTAGTGACAAGACTACGGGACCCACATCGTTGAACCATCTCGTAGAAGCACTTGGAGGCCATGTGTCAAGAACCAAGAAAGCGGTAGGAAGAAAGAGTCCTATCGCCAAACCGAAGCGGCACAAAGGGTCCATGAGAAGAAGTTGATTAGAGACAGTGACAGGAATGAAGCTTTTATCATAGAATAGGTAGCGACAGGAACAAAGTGAAGCCCTTGTCGCACCATAGATATGGTTGAACTGAATGTCGGGTGCTCATGGTGAATTTTTCTCATTTTTTTATTATTTATTTTATTACTACGTTGATAGACTGTCGATATCCCAGTTTTTAGTCTACCAACACCTGGAAGTGTTGGATAACCAGTTTTCACCACCAAGTTTATAGGTTTTTCATTGTTGGATCTTTTATTGCTTGTTTCTTTTTTTTGTTGTGAACAAAATTATTCAAAAGAAGTGAGAGGAACAAGGGTCAA
>VDFB02062743.1:0-45657 GCA_007258455.2 Sequoia sempervirens
ACATCCGCAATGGTTACCTGTTGCTTAGGTCTAGTTGGACAATACTTGGCGAAGTGCCCAAACTTATCACACCTAAAACATTGAATCTTGGACATATCCTTCTTCTTCTTAGATGGAGGAGCATCATCATTTCCCTTGTCCCTATTCCTTTTGAAGAATCCTTTCCTTCCATCTTTTCCTTTCTTCTTTGAAGTATGGGAGGCGAGAACATGAATATCTTCATTCTTTGAACTTTGACCAACGCCTCTTGCCATCAACCTTGATTCCTCTTGAATGCAATCAGATCTGAGACGATCAAACTTAGGCAATTTTGACCTTGCACTGATTCCCTGAATGTATGATTCCCAAGACAAAGGCAGCCCATTGAGAGCGAGCATAGTCAGATCCTTGTCTTCAACCATATGCCCAATAGTAGAGAGCTGATCTCTCAAATCTGCAATCCTCATAAAGTATGCAATCACAGATTCACCTTTCGTCATCTTCACATGATGAAGTTGCTTTACGATGCAAGTACTTATTTGGTATTGTTGATTCATTACATCTCTTTGAGTCGCCGGTATATGTATAACCCAACTTAGGATAATTAGAACAATGTGATCTTTCTGGAATCAAGCCGAAGCCTTCATTGCTTTAGTAATGTCTTTCTTCATCCACTGCAACTTCTCTTCTTCCTCCTAAGGTTCAAGAACACTAGACTCCACAAACTCACCCAAGTCATTTTCACGCAAGGTAAGCATGATCTTGAATCTCCATGATGTGAAGTTGGATGCACCTTCGAGTCTATCTTCAACCTTCAAACCATTCACCATCTTGACTGAAGTAGATAAGTGAGCAACAAAAGGGTATGCTGATTTGCAATAATCTGATCATGATCCTCTCAAACCCGCTCTGATACCATGTAAAATTTTAAAGAACAGATTATATGCACAGAAAATCAGACAAAATAACACAACATATACCCTGGGAAAACCCTCCTCTTGAGGGAGAAAAACCCAGCAACAAAGATCTCTCTTATTTATATAAATAGTGGCAACAATTCACTTTACAATGAGGCCGAACACAAGGCCAAAAATCTGTACCTTCACCAGATACAATGACAGACAAAGACCTGCACTTCTGACAGTATAAATCTGACCTTCAAGAATATTCGCAACTCAGCTTTAGATAAACTTCGTACTCAGCACTTGAAGAAGATTCACATTTGACACATGAAGAAGTTCGCACTTGTCACTAGAAAAAGTTTGCACTTGACTTGATCCTTGAACAATTTGCACTTAGAAGAAATTCGCACTTGGAGATAATTCGCACTTGCTTGATGATTTAACAAAGGATGGATGAACCTTGTATATATACAAATTAGAGAGGTCGCACCTCTTCATGTTATAAGGTCGGCTAGAATACAATAATAAATATTAAATACAAATCATAAAGAATGTTGGCCTCAAGTGAAATCGTAATGTTGCCAAGAGAAGCGCTCAAAATAAATGACTCTTATAAATAGCTGATAGGCTACATTTATTATGTCTTCATTCGTGGCTGGAAGGATGAACCCGAAGCTGCTCAAAAACATTAACACAAATATGGACAATCTTGATTGGAAAAATGAGTAGGAATGAAAAATGTAAAGAAATACTTCCATTCTATTGTTCATGCATTGATGATTTGTGAAATATAATGGGTCTATGGTTAGATCGCATGCCATTTGAAGGGGAGTTGTGTATGATGTCCCCTTTTAAATAAAAAGATGTATAAAATAAAATATCCCTTGTAGAATTACCTCCTTGCTTTTCCTAAGTACTTCAAGTTATCACAATGAAAATTTATTCTCTTTTTAAGAGCTTCTTTCAAGGCGGAGAATGAATCCTTTGATTGAGCCAAATGGGGTGGAGCAAATAAGACTTCAAGTTAGATGATTAGTTACAAATAACTTGTTCATGTTGTATTACATCAACCAAATGACCAATCTCAATATACCAATATAGTAAATTCGTTGCATCTCTTTTTGTGTATAAGTTAAGATGAGATTCAAGAAGTGTATGATTGCCCAGATGACCAAGGTCAATAGACCAACATATCCATGTCATTACATCTTTTCGTATGTAAAAGTTACAATGAGAAATGACATAGGATTAAAATAAGGCCATTGACACAATGCTTTTAACACAATTGAATCTTAAACAATTATTATTCTTTTCCTTATTCAAATGGCTTTTATAGTACCCTTACATAATGTTTGATTTCATGGTTTAATTAAAAATGTTATAGAGAACAAAATTAAATTTATAATAAAAATTTACATAAAATAATTTACAAGATAGAATCGAGAGACATAAAATTCTAAGGCACTAACAGGCATTTCCATTTTAACCCTTCACCATAAAATTTACAAAAATAAAATTAGAGACATAAAATTCTAGGGCCCTAGCCTTGATAAGAACCTCGATTGATGGAGAAGTATTACATCACATACAAGAGTACAATACATCGGACATCATGGGAAGCACTAAACAAGTTGAGATTTGTATATATATATATATATATATGAGTACTTCAATTTTTGATGCCAAACTCATTACACCACCATTCGTCAACTCAAGTTTGAACAAGTTCAATTGTAGTTGTATGATTTTCAATTCTAAATGGGAATAATACAAATCTCAACTTGTTTAGTGCTTCCCATGATGTCAGATGTATTGTACCCTTATATGTGATGTAATACTTCTCCATCAATTGAAACCGAATCAGCAACCTTGTTCCACTCTTGAGGGATGTGGGTAAAAGAAACCGAATCCAACATGGATCCCAAACTGCATAATATGCCTAACAACTGAAGCCAGTTGCCAATCAGCTCCCTCAAGATTCTATCCGTTCAACAAATTAACAATGACTTGAGAATCCGATTCGCAGATGATCTTGTGCCAACCAAGAGCACAAGCCTGCTCCATAGTCCACAAAATCGACAAACCCTCCATGTAGTTATTGGTTTGCTACCACTTATGAAAGGAAAATAAGAAAATAACCGTACCAGAACTATCTCTCCCAACTCCACCAATCCCAACAAGCCTAGGATTACCCCTAGAAGAGCCATTAGTGTTAATCTTTAAAACATCCACTAGAGGAGGAGACCAACCTCCAACTCTCTGAAACTTCTTTTTTCCATTCCTTCCACTTCAGACACAAAAGGAGTCAAAAGCCAAACCATGAAGGCCCAAGCTATTCGCAATCTCCTCATCTCTCCTATCCAAAGGAAAGGACACCTCGCATTTGGCTTCCACAGTCTCTTGAATCATACAAATGACTCTCTGCCAAACTTGTTGGGTCATCAGCTTACCATCACGAAAAATCCTTCGATTCCTTTCAAGCCAAATCTGCTAAAGGATGAAAGCAGGCCCAATGCACCACACAATCAGAAGAAAAGAGGCCTGTGTTGCGGGTCGCCCCAAACTACTCCAAAATTGCACCAGAGAGGAAGCATGGACACAAGGATGTGTCCAAATGCCCCACCAAAAATGCCAAATATACTAAGAGAAAGGACAACAAAAGAATAAGTGGGCCTTGTCCTCCTCATTGCACCCACAAAGCACACAAATAGAAGGGCCCTGGAATCCTCACTACTGAAGATTATCCCAAGTTAAACATCTGTTCCAAGCTAAGGTCCACAAAAAACAATTACACTTAGGCCAAGAAAATTTATTCCAAACATGTTTCCACTAGGAAACTTCCATCCCTCCATACTTTTGAGAAATCAGCTCCTAATACCCACTAGCCAACTTGAAAACCCCCTTAGGATTCAGACTCCAAGCCAAAGTATCCCTCTCCCTGAGAAAGTTGCATTCTCTGCTTGCAAGAATATTTTTGAGCTCAACGTGATCCTCCTTCAAACCACCAGCAGGCTACTCATTAGGCTCCTTCAATCTAGACACTTCTGCATGCCCACAAAATAAGAAGATTTAAAATCCACCACTTGGGACCAACTAGCCTCCAAGAAGCTTTGACATATTCTGCAGGTTAGGATGTCTGCTCATGATGGGAGAAAACCCATCCCACGAATCAAACTAGAAGAGGGTCTCAGATCCCCTATTATAGATCCAAAACAAGCCTTCCTTGATTAGCTTAGCTCCTTTTTTAATTGTGTCCCAAGTCACATAACCTTTTCCAACAAGCGGAAACCATGGGACTTCCCCCTTCGAAACACCCTTCAGATATTTGTGAGAAATAATCCTTGCCCAAACATGATCTTGCTCAATGCACCATCTCTAATAAAGCTTAGCAGATAATGACAAGTAAGCCAAAGAGGATTGCCGCAACCTGAGGCCACCAATTGTTTTGGCCTATAGACAATTTCCCACTTCACCAGACTCCATTTTGAAGATGTCAAGCAACTAGCCCATAAGAATTGCCTAGCTAGGGAGTCCAAACCCTTAATGAACTAGCAGGAGCAACATGAAGCAAACACCTATAATTAGGGAGGGTTTGAACCACTGACTTAAGAAGTTGCTCCCAACTGGCAAAAGAAAGCCACCTTTGAGTCCAATGGTTCACCTTTGCACGAAACTTGTCTAAGATATTTTGCCAGGAGCCCCTAGGAAGGTTACCAATAGAAATAGGAATGCCAAGATAAGTCAAAGGCAATTGGCTAATCTAGAATCTCAGAATACGAGCAATGCGTTGTTGGATGAGCACAAGAGTATTAAAGAAAAAAATGGAGGATTTACCCTCATTGATCTGTTGACCAGAAGCCGCAAGGTAGATATCCAACACCCTATGCAAATTAGTAACCTCGCTAACTTTGGCCATACCCATTAGAGTAGTATCATCCACAATTGCAAGTACGATTGAGGTAAAAAACCATTGCCCCACTGCCAACCTTGAATAAGACCTTGATCAACATGGCTCGTAATCATTCTTCCCAGGCCTTCAACCAAGAGAATAAAAAGATATGGAGAAAGGGGATCTCCCTGCCTAAGGCCTTTGGATGCCTTGAATAAGGGAGACAGGTCCCCATTAACCAAAATTGAGAAATAAGTGGAGGTGACACAACTCATAACCCACAAAACCCACTCCTCAACAAAACCAAAAGAGAGAAGCACCTTCTCTAGATAGGACCATTTAACCCGATCACAAGCTTTAGCCATGTCAAGCTTGATGAACATAGCTTTTTCCTTGGAGATTGCCATGGAATGGATAGTTTCAACAGCAATAACCACACCATCCAAGATTTGTTGACCCACCACAAAACCTCCCTATTCCTTTGAAACTAGCTTACCAATCCAACATTTCAATCTTTCAACCAACAACTTTGATAGAATCTTGTAGACCACATTACAAGGGGCAATGAACCTAAACATACCCAAACTATCAGCGCCATCACTTTTGGGGATGAGAGCAAGAAAAGTAGAGTTCATATCCCTTAGCATATGTTTGTTCCTCTGGGATTTCTGCACCACTTCTAATAAATCTAGATTTATAATGTCCCAAAATTCTTGGAAAAATTCAACAGGGAAACCTATCAGACCCAGAGCTTTCCCCTTCTTCATTTGAAAAACAGTAGCTTCCAATTCCTCCAGGGTAATACCATGAAGCAGATAATCATTCATTTCCCTAGAAACAAGAGCAGGAATACAAGACAAGACAAGATTCACTTTGGCACACCCATCAAGAGAATCCTCTCTAAACAAATCAGCAAAGTACCTGGAAGCTTCTCTAGAAATATCTCCTTGAGAGGACAACTACTCGCCCCTGGTATTCACAAGGTAAGGGATGGAATTTCCATGTCTCCTAGCCTTAACAAAATTAAAGAAAAAGGCCGTGTTTCTATCACCTTCCTGAAGCCACGCCACACACGCCTTCTGCTTCCAATAAATCTTCTCCCGCAACTCACACTCCTCTAGAGCTTTCAAAGCCTTTGCCTCCGCCAACAAAGACTCCTTGGAAAGTCCAAAGTCCCATTGTAACGAGACTTGCCAGGACTCGGCAAGTCGCAAGTCTAGTCACCCTGGCCAAGTCCTGGGGGCTTGGACTCGGACTCGGACTTGACCAAGTCTTGCCGAATCTTGGTTGGACTCGCTGATTCTGGCAGACTCGCCAAATCCAGGCAAGTCTTGTCATCAAGAGTCGGCAGGCAAGGTTTGAAAAGTGCAAAAAATTACATGAAATTTAAAGTTAAAACTTGTTTTTTTTTTAACTTATTGTGAATGCAAAATGATGGATGCCATGAAGGTTTGTATGGTTTTGGAGGTCTTAATTTGGGCAAAGTGCCCCCAGGGTGTTGCCTCGGGACCTTGCTGGGGGCGCTGCCCCTCGACCTCGCTGGGGGCACTGCCCCCAGACCCCCGCAAGGGGCGTTGCCTCTTGAACCCACTGGTGATGTTGCTGACGCTGCCTCCAGACTCCCACAAGGGGTGCTACCCCCAGACCCCCGCAATGGGCGTTGTCCCTTGACCCCATAGGGGGTGTTGCCTCGAAACCCTCGCAAGGGGCACTGCTCCTTGACCCCATTGGGGGTGTTGCCCCTAGAGTCCCGCGAGGGGCATTGCCCCTCAATCCCACTAGAGGCATTGTGCCTAGACCCCCACAAAGGGCACTACCCCTCAACCCCATTAGGGCAATTTCCCTGATACTTGAGATTATGGCTGCTACATCATCCAGGACCTATCTTAGACACATTCGTAAGAAGGATGCAGGCTCCTTTGAGCCATAGACTTCTAGTTATTGTTTTGAATCTTTTGATATTTCATATTTGTTTGGAACATTTGATGTGATGGATTTCATATTTGATGAGTTTTGTATGCATTTGAGTCTTTGACTATATATCTAAGTGTGCTATTTCCTTGAGCAGCTCAGCTGCAATTTGTGTTTCTATTTATATGATCGATGTATACTTGTTTTAGTGATGAGGACCTTGATTGGGTTGACCGGGCAGATAGAGAGGTTGAGGCTATAGCCATGTCAAACGAGGAGGCTAAAGCACGAGCAAACACATCCACAACTAATGTTGGTGAGGGTGGCATGGAGTCACAAGCAGAGACTATGGCTGCAGTTGCTACATCATCTAGGACCCACCTTAGATGCCTTCGTAGGAAGGATGCAAACTCCTTTAAGCCATAGACTTGTAGTTATTGTTTTGATATTTCAATTTGATGTCATGGATTTCAAATTCCATGAGTTTTGTATACATTTGACAATATTTATATATCTAAGTGTGCTATTTCCTTCAGCAGCTCAACTACAATTTGTGTACTTTATACTTATGTGATCGATGTATACTTGTGTATGTGATCAAATTTGCTTCTATTTAATGATGTTATTTTGTCTTTAAGGTTTATTCAATAAAGGGTGCTTGAAACGAGTTTTAAATCCTTAAAAATCTCTAAATTTCTAAGGTTTTTTCATTTTGCCGAGTCTGTGCCGAGTCCAGGCGTTGAGTCTTGAGTCCTGAGACGAGTTACCCTAGCCGAGTCCCAATCTTGTTACTATGGTCCAAACTCTCTGATCTCACGAGTAATAGCATCCAAACTGTCCAAAGCGGCAGCCGTAGCATGAAAGATGTTGCCAAAACATAGCCTATTCCACTGTTTGAGCTGATACTTCACATACTGCAGTTGCTTAACAAAGGAGAACATTGTGGTACCAAAAGCAAGTTTGCCCCATTGCCACCAATCAACAATATAATCCTGCAATGAGGGATCCTGCAACCACATAAGTTGAAACTTGAAGGAGGGAGATTGAGCAGCACATGCCAAAGAGGAAGAGAGCTTAATTGGCTAGTGATTAGACTCACACCAATCAAGAATCTTAGAGCAAGTCATTCGGGGCCCACCAATCCAAAAAAGGAAACCAAAAACTTGTCAAGCCTTTCGACAATACAGTCCATACCACATCTCCTATTGTTCCAAGTATACTAACCATTACTGGGTTTAATATCCACAAGATTTAAGAAAGAAATAATGTCCTGAAGAAGAAAAGCAAAAGGTCCTAGCCTCATTACACCTCCCATCTTTTCATCCAACTCAATAATAGCATTAAAGTCACCAACTATAATCTAAGGATAAAGAAGGGCAATACTTCGAATAAAACAAATATGAAACCAAAGGCGCAACTTACCCGACAAATATGTGGGAGCATAAACATTGGATAGAAGAATAATTTCCCCAGTCTCTAAGCTTGAAGCAACCACAGAAATAGAAAACTTACATGACATCCACCAAAGAGGTCGAATCTTCATTGGATTCCATAAGCAAGCTAAACCCCCAACATTACCCCGAGCACCAATACATTGACAATGGCTACTCCCTATATCTTAGGCATCAGACCACACATACTCTCAACTGAAAGCTTAGTTTCTTGAATGGATGGCATATTAGGAGAATGACTTCGCACCAAATCACAAACAACTTTTTGTCAAGGGCCACTGTTCAAGCCCCTTACATTCCATGAGAGAACAATCATTTTTGGGAGTTGGAAAAATGGGAGTCAAGAGTTTTAACAGATCCTAACTCCAACGTTTCCCCCATCATCTTAATTTTCTCCAAGTCCTTTTTTCTACCAGCCTTGGATGGTTTCTCAAAAGCCCCTTTCTTTGGATTTTTGAAGAAGCCCCAAAGGAGGAGTGGCCTTGTTACTCCTCTTTGAATTAGACACCATCTTTTCCAAAGGAAAAGACCATGCACCCTCATTTTTTCCATAACATGATCCACAAGGAACAACAAAAACCTCAAGACTTAGATCCGTGTCCATTTGAACCAAAGGTAAACCACCATCCTTTAAACTCTGAAGATTATCAGAAATATTACCCTCCTGAACTCCCCCTAGGGCACCCTAATCCAGAGTCAGCATACTAGGATTCACCCCCTATTGAATGAGGTCATCTAGCACATCAAAGCAGTTAAAAGTATCCCCTTCTTGCCTCTCCTTGAAGGTTCTCTTCTGTCCACGATTCCTGTTACAGGACTTAATAGGAATAAAACCCTCTTTATCCGCTACTACATCTAACATAGGAGCCTTGCCTTTGTCAGCCCTAGGGGGGTTTCAAGGGGGCTAAGAAGGCAAGGGCTTAGAAGAACGAAACCTAGGGCATCTTCTCTACAAGTGACCATACTAATGGCACATCTGGCAATGAAAAGGGAGAGTCTCGTATTCAAGCTGCTGCATCGAAGAAAACAAACCCACATGGATTTCCAAAGAATTTGGAAGAGGGTTACTCAAATCGATTTCAACACACATGCGCACATAGGTCATTACCTTCCTATCTTGCATTGGTTGAGAAGGCCCCACCAGTTTCCGCAGTAACAGGGCTATTGAATGCAAAATATCATTTTGCCAAAATTCAGCTAGAAACCAAGGAAGACACACCCACACAGGGACACGATTTGAGAGTCCCTCTAAGGGGTTAAAAGTTAAAACCCATATGCCAAGGCTTGATGAAAAGACTAATTTGGTTATGAAAATAAGGCCCTCCTTTCAAAGACTTTGCTATGATCCGCCATGCAATTGAAAACCGCCATGAAATAACTGTTAGCCAACAACATCACCTCCATTTCCCCCCGCAGATTCCAAGTCTGCCTGGCCCATGATTCCAAAAAAGGAAGCAAGACTTGCATTTCCATGAATTTGCAAATTAAAGCATGATTAAAAAAATATTCAACATCCTCGGCGATAGTATCCGGCTGGATCACCAAGACAGGCTGTTCTTGATTCCTTTCCAAGCACCCATCAATTTTCAGAATGCGAGGGCCACCAGGCTGAGCAGACCCTCCCACCCTCAAATCCATAAACATACCATTACTCTCAGCATCACATTTTGCCGGAGACGACGATTTCGCACCCAAGGAAGCACGGTAATCCAAATTCAGTTTAGGGCTTGAAGCCCCACTAGGAGCCATAACAAACCCAAGCAGAAGAAAAACCTACTTGAAAGCCCCAAACTAGGCTTTTGCACTGAAAACCAGACAAGAAACCCCAAGCAAAAACAAGAATGAAGGAAGAAAAAGAACGCCCCCCCAAAAGCAAGAGTACCCCCCCACCAAAGATCGCAGCCAACGAATACAGCAAAGAAGCGCTGCCTACACATGCACACAAGTGCCGGCAACATGCAGGTCAGGCCTCACAGCCGCGACCCAGCAGCCTTCCCCCCCGCGTGCAGACCTTCACCATCATGACTTGGCTCAAGGTACAATTTGATTTGCATTGAATTCTACAATTTATTCCGTGACAATGAATATATTGATCACCTTACACATGCCAAAATGCACCCTATGTTGAAAACAAAGCATTATGTTATGGGTTTAATGTGTTTGTCACACCATGGTGTAGGAACTCATGCCAAATCTCATCCTGTGACCTCTGAAGTTGTCTTCATGAAGGAAATTATGTGTCAGGAACAAATTCTGCTCCATTTATCTCTCTGTGCATTCTGCAGTAGTGAACTCATTTCTCTGGATTACCATGATGTTTCTGTTCTATCAATTTGAGTGTGAAAACATCCCTTGAGTCGTCATTTCTGGTTTTCAACTTAGGGTACTTGCTAAGGATCACTGTTACTGGTTTTTAATCTGTGATGGCCATTGACATTAGGTGCTCAGAAACAAGTATTAATACCCTGATCAGGAATGAATGATGGATGATATTTCAGACTGGAATGGATAAAAATCAGGAGAATTGAAAAACTGGATGTCGACAAATCATAAATACCCAAAAATATTCATAGATGCAAGCTTGTGCCTTAATAATGACTATCACTTCTTTTCTTTACCCAAATCCCCAAATACAGTATCATACATGGTTCTTGTGAAATTGAAAAATGACAAGAGATTAGACACAATGAGAAATATATACTCATTTAATACTTTATAAAAGTGCAAGCCTTATAGGTCAGTCTACTGGCTGGTCATTATGGCGCTGGAGGTTAGTTGGCTTGCTGGCTTTGTTGTGGCCAAAACTGCACAAGAGGATGTCAAGCTGTAGGCAGAATGTGAGCTATATGTAATGTCCCCTTTGAGAGATTCCTAATGTTAGGTTTGCAAAACAATAATAATCACAACTGATATTAGTAATAAGTTAATAACAAATATCAACTTTATGGTAATATTCAAATTCATACATAAAACATTATAATATTGAGATCAACACATCATAGCTAAAACATCATTAATATTTAGATCCATAGTTCATAGCATCATTAATATTTGAATCCAAAATACTTTAATAGCACTAATAATATTTCAAGGCATATTCCTATAATCAACCATATTAGAATTCATTAGAATTGCTTGCAAACCACAATCTCAAGGGTCATTGCCTTTGTATTGCAAGAGCATGGAAGGATTTTAGATCCATTTCATCCCTCAGTCTGCCTTGCTGGTCATCCTCCTCGATCAAGCCCAACAGCACGGAAGTGGATTTCTGGTCCATTTGGCCGCCTGGCCCACGAGTATGGCAGAACCTCCAGTTCATCCATCTTGGGGTGGCATTCTTGGTAAGATGCATGGACGCTGTCCTATTCAACCAAGCCCCAAGAGCACGGAAATGGATTTTGGGACCATTCAACCTCCAGGCCCATAACATGGTAGAACCTCCAGTATTTCCTTTTTGGGGTGGCGTGCTTGATATAAAGAATTTCTAGTCCTTCAGAATCTTGTGACTTGGAAGGTTGATCGGCCTCCCTATTTGCAAGACACTTCTGTAAATTCAAAATTGATTGCTAAAGGAATTTGCTATATTAATTGCTAATAAAATATCATTATGGAATTATAATAGATTTACTTACAAGTGGCTGGAATAACTTGGTTTCTGCAATATATATATTCCTAATTTATAGTCTTACTTCAAAATAATATTCTTTGCTGAAAACAATATTTATTTCCAATAGATATCTTATATTTCAATCTCTTATTTTCCTTTTTTTCCAACTTCCATGCCTTTCTGATCTCTTTTATATATTTAATTGAGAGGGGGTCATAACTCTTCATCTTACCCTTTTCAAGAGTCGCAACCCATCGCTGCCAAAACTCTTAATAATTTATTTTTATTTTTCTGTTTTGTGGATTGTGTTTGCCTACGGAATGTAATTCAAGTATTACGTACTACTGGCAAACTAGTCATGTGCAGAACATAGAACAAAACAGTAAAATAGAAAGATATCATGTTTGAACACCAGAAGCTTTATTCATTATAAGAGATATCACCATGTACAATTCTAGAGTATCAAAAGTGCTTAACAATATAACCATCCACACATCCCCCCCTTTCCCGACTATAGCAACTGACTACATATAACGTTCGGTGATAGTTAGATAACCAACCAACACGACGTTTCATAACAACATTATCATTAGTCAAGACTTGATTGCCGCAAGTACATGACATGTATTATTCTTACTAACTATTGTTTTATTAGCAATTGGCCGACTACGACCAAGGCCGACTATAGCCGACTACAACAAAGTAAAGATATACTACTTACATCATCCCCCCTACAAAGTAGTCGTCTTCCAGACGACTGAAAATAAAAAATGCCAACTCCTCGTCCTTTTCGTGTAATTGATTCTCCCTTTGTGCTGAAAGTCGTTGTGCATCGACCACCTGGGTATCATTCTCTATCAACTGACCCAATACTCTATCCCTTTCTGCTAACTTCTCGAGAGTTGTCACTCTCATTTGCTCAGCTGCCAACTGCTCTTGCAACTATACTACATTGGCTGGCTGTATTGCAAATGGACAAATCCAATAAATTTGATGGGGGTTTGGGGGCGCGCGGGGTCAAGCCCGGGGGTCTGGGTAGCGCCCCCAGCGGGGTCAAAACTATCTCCCTGTCGCGATACAGGGCGAGGTTGAGGGGCAGCGCCCCCGCCGCCAAGACCAATTTAACACTTCTGAAACCACCTGAAACTGCATCGCGTACCTCATTTTTATGACTTTTCCAAAGGTTCCAAATAGTGCTGATGAAGTTGAAAAATACAAATTTTGCATTGTTTTTCTTTACTTTATCTCGATCGATGAATGGTACGACTTCTTGCTGCTTGCTACTTACGGCTTCTCTCTCCTGCTCTGTCCGTACGCCCTGAGGGATTAAAAACTATCCTACGACCTGATCTTGGAGATGCCGTACGCCCAATGAGTTCTTAGTACACCGTACGATGTGAAGAATTGCTGAGTGTTCCTTAACCAAGATAAAAATCCGTACGACCCTTAAATTGCAATGCCGTACAACTTGGATAACTAGTGAAGTTCTTACAATATGCAGACTCTGTGAATGCCGTACGATGAAGTTCCCCTGTAAATGTCGTACGATTAAGATCTCTTTTAAATGTTGTACGATGTAAGGATGTCGTACGACCTTCTTGACCACCTCGTGACTCCATACGAATTGAGAAGATGCTAAATATTGTACAATGTAGATCTCTCCTAGATGCCGTACGACTTGCAAATAGTCTGGATGATGCCGTATGACCTTGAGAGACCAAAAGAACTGCCGAACGATCTCAAAAGACCAAGAGGATTGCCGTATGATCTCCAGAGACCAAGGGCGTTGTACGACTAGAGGAAACAAGTTATGCCCAGTGAATGAGATAATCAACCCTTGGCGTACGATTTGGAGATGTTGCAAATGATGCCGTACGATTTCAAGAGACCCAAAGTAATGTCGTATGACTTGCAGATGTGGAGAATGACACAGTACGATTTGCAAGGGTTGGAAATGACGCCGTACGGTTTGAGAGCAGTTTGAATTGACTTGATGTCGTGCGAATTGCACTTTAAGGCCTTTTCTTTTAATGCTTCTCTGAGGTTTGCTTCCTTCAACAACTTTTTTCCTTTGAAGTCGTACGACCCTTGCTATCTTTTCTTGTCGATGGGTTCTGTCTCTATGGCGAGTGTTGAGTACTGGAAATGACGACTCTCCTTTAATAGAGTTAGCATTCTTCTTATCTCGTACACTCTTCCGTGTTTTAGTGATTCCCACTTTAAGTCTCCGTCTTCTCATAATTTTTGTTTTAATCCCTCTTCCATTGGTCGGCTTCGCTTTTTCCATTACTCTATTTCTTTTATTTTTTTGAACTCCATATAATACGTCTGTCTTTTTAATTCTTTTATTTTCGCCTTTTTGTATCTTTTCTCTTTTTTCAATCTCTTTTAATTCCCTCTCCTTATTATTCTCATCTTCTCTCTCCTCTCTCCTCCATTTGTCCTGTTTTTCGTCATTTATTCTCCTACTCTCCATTTTTTGATGACTTTTAGCTTTTTTCTCTTCTATCTTTAATTTTTTCAATTTTTGTTTATTTTCTCTCTCATCTCCTCTCTCTTCTCTTTTCTTTTTTTCTAATTTTTTATTTTTTTCATACTTTTCATTTTTTAACTCCACAAATTTTTCATCTCATACCTGTTGGGATTTGTGGACTGGTGTATCGTCCAGTTTTGATACTCTTTCTTTGTACTCTCCATTCTCGGCCGGAAATGTTTGGCTGGGCCTTCCCTGTTTCTCTTCTTCCTTGATTTCCCCGATTTGTAGCATGTTACACTCTCGGTGGAACACTTCATAGTCTTCCATCTGCCAATGAAATAAGCCATTCAGTGAGCTTGTCTCGTCTTCCAAACAACTCTCAAGTTCAAGTACGCCTTTAGTGTTCGGTTCCATAGCTTTCCTTCCTTTGTCCACATCCAACTCACCTCCATCCGATTTAGATCCAGAGGAAGCCAATTCTTCGCTCACGGCCTGGTTCTTCAAGTCAATGACGTACTTTCGCTCGTTGTTCTCGATCGAGAGTGTGTTCCTCTTCCAATTATGATTTGCCTTCACGACTATCAGCCATCCTCTCTCAAGTAGTGCATTGTATGCTTTCCTCTGTAATGGGATGACGACAAAATTTAGCAAAAACTCTTGTGTGCCGATCGTCACCTCCTGCGCCATCAGTGTTCCCAACGGCTTGATACCATGTTGATCAGCGCCCACCAGTTGGAATGTCGGCCGCCAAAGTGTAGGCTTCTTGAGACTCTTCCATGTGTCTTCAGGTAGTACGTTGACTCCCGATCCTCCATCAACGATAGTATTTGTCAAGATATTCCCTTTGATCTCCATATGCACGACCGCTGGCATCTTTCCGATGTTCGCTGTGAGCAATACTGGCTCGATTGTTTGTTCACCAAACGGTGGTAGTTCTGATATCGATTCTTGCCTTCGTTCCTCCAATTGCGGTTGCTTGCCATCCCCGACGACGTTTGTGATCGCCAGTCCCAACTGCGGCATAGTCTGTAGAAGGTCAGTTACTTTTATTGGTATAGTGGTCTGCAGTACCTGCCGTATGATGTTGGTTTCCGCCTCCGACCGCCGAGAGGTTCCAGGCTTCTCTAGAGGTACTTTGTTTTCTTTCACCATCGCCAGTTACACTTCAGTTTTTGCTTCCTTCATCCTTTGTTTATCCGCACATGGATCTAGGTAAGTGGCCTTTTTTGCTTGTGCTCTGGTGATCGCCAGTACCTCTTGTTCTTCTACTTCCAGCATGTGGATACCCTTTTGCTTAGGGCATTCGTTATCTTCATGATCGCCTGGTCCACACCACTTACACAATCTCCCTCCCGAACCTTGACCGTTCTGGCAATCCCTAGCAAAGTGGCCCCATTCGTTGCGTTGGATCATGGGCCTTCCTTTTGCATCGTACTGTATCATGTTTCTCGAACTTCTGTTGCTTCGGTAACCTCCAGGGGATGCATTGCTATTGTACTGGGGCTTTGGTGGTGTGTTCGATGATGTTGATGGCTCTCCATGAGTGAAGAGTACTTGTGCACTTTTGGTTTTTAAGTTGTATGGGCATTCCTTGACGGAATGTCCCATCACTTGGCAGATATTGCAGAATAAGTTCTTGGGACAGTTTGCCTTGGTGTGACCTTCCGCATTGCAGTTCGTACACCACAGTTCTCTGGCTTCTCTCGTACTCTCCTTGTCGGCCTTCAATTCTTTCATCATTTGCATCATATCTTTCTTGAGTGCTTGTATAGTCTTGGATTCACCGTCGCTGTTGTCCGTACTCTCCTCATTGTTTGTCTTCTTTTTCCCTCGGGAGGATGTTTTATTTTCACTTTCTATGTCCATTGCTCGATTGTATGCTTCGGCGTACGACGAAGGAGGTACGACTTTCATTTTCTTTCTTAATGACAGAAGCAAGCCCTCAATGAACCATCTTTTCTTCAACCCATCGGCCGGTTGTGCCTCCAATTTCCCCAGCAAATCTTTGAGTCTTCGGTTGTAGGTCCGCACACTCTCGTGCTTTCCTTGCTTGGTATTGTATATCTTCGCAACAATCTCGCTATCATCCCGCAGGAGTTTGAACTCCTCTTGAAATGCTTTCTTCAATAATCTCCATGTAGCTTTGTATGCTTGATCTAATTCAGAGTACCAATCAATGGCACTCTCTCTGAGTGTCGCTGGAAATGCTTTCAGCCACTGGTTGGGATCATCTTGTCCGCTGGCTATCCAAATAGTTTCACATGTCTTACAGTGTCGTACTGGATCTTCTGATCCATTCCCCATGAACTTCGGCAGCTTTTGCTGATCTGGATGAGCCATCTTTCCCCGCTGTCCTCCTTGTGTGTTGGACCCGAGTAGACTGGTTTCCCCACTACGTTTCGGTGCGTCACTTGCACTCTCGGCCACGTACGAGTCACTCCCACGTCTTCCTTCAGCGTCCTTGACACCTTGAGTCTCCTGGGGTTCCCTTCGGTACTCTCTCTGCCTTGGGGTACTGGGCTCAGATCTTCCACTCGTTAGCCGTTTGTCGTTGTCTGATAAGGACAACTCCTGAAAACGTCTGATGCTACTACTTAATTCATCTTCATTCTCATCAGGATCATATCTTCCTATATACGGGGTGCCGAAGGGTTTTCCGTCCCTTCCTTCTGTCAAACTTTGGTGCGCTCGTCCAATGGATGTGTCTATTCTTGTCAGATTTTCATATGTTCTTTTAATTCTTTGATTTATTTCAATTAAATCCTCATCCAATTCCTTACCGACTTCCTTCAGTCTTCTTCGCCGGTTTTCTTGTTCTTGCAGCCTGAGTGATTGCCGAACTTGCTCTTCCGAAGTCCTGTGCCCGTCAGGTACTTGATGCTTGTCTTTGTTCGGCCGTACAGGCATTTATTAGTTGTTCAAGCAATCATTGCTGGTTGCCAGAAGTACGACGCTGGCTAGTATCTTGTTCTTCCTCTTCACGTTTGGTTCCATCTTCACAACGTTGCACGATTTGCTGTCTTTGGCGCTCGCGATCCTCTTCTTCGTGCAAATCCTGCAGGATAATGAAATGGCGGGCCAGTAACCTGGGCATGCGATTCAAGAGGTGGTTCACCTCGTCGTTTACTTCCAACCGAACCCAGATGACTTCCTCAGGGATCTCTGGAATGTGGGATTCCCTACGCACGTGGTCACGTAACGATATTTTCCACAAATTTACCAGATCTTCTGTCAATGAGTCTTCCCGTTCCTCATTAGCATTTACAGGTTCTTCCGCCGGTTGACCCATTACGCTGCCATGGCAGGTGATGCCCTAGTCCGTTCAGGCAACGGCGCCAAATGTTTGCCTACGGAATGTAATTCAAGTATTACGTACTACTGGCAAACTAGTCATGTGCAGAACATAGAACAAAACAGTAAACTAGAAAGATATCATGTTTGAACACCAGAAGCTTTATTCATTATAAGAGATATCACCATGTACAATTCCAGAGTATCAACAGTGCTTAACAATATAACCATCTACACATCCCCCCCTTTCCCGACTACAACAACTGACTACATATAACGTTCGGCGGTAGTTAGATAACCAACCAACACGACGTTTCATAACAACATTATCATTAGTCAAGACTTGATTGCCGCAAGTACATGACATGTATTATTCTTACTAACTATTGTTTTATTAGCAATTGGCCGACTACGACCAAGGCCGACTACAGCCGACTACAACAAAGTAAAGATATACTACTTACAGATTGCAGCTAATTCTCTTTATTTATCCCTAACAGATTATCTTTGTAGGATCGCTGCCTTCTGATTTTTCACCTTTGTTTTTAAAAGAGGCGATCGAGGAATTAATACAGCTATGATCTCATTATTTAATATTGTGAGTTGATTACCATGTTTGGCAGGGACATGACACTATATGACATTTCTCCAATAACAAGAGTATTGTCTAGTTAAGTGCCTTCTTGATTCAAGCCTTTATGCTGTCATTTATTATCTAAAATGATCATATGTGCCTCATTATTTTCTTTTTATCATGAAGTCAAGAATAGTTGGATGGGCTTGCACTATTGGCTTGTTTTGTTTGTAGTGTCATCATTTGTAGCATTCTCATAATTCTACATCTCAATCAGTTTGTAAGTGGAATTCTCATGCCTAAATAATTTTAGGATATGAAGTTCTGGTTTAGACTTCAGACTTATAAGTTATTCTGTAATCTATATCAGAGAAGATTTGAGTTCATGTTGAATTCAGTTGGCTTTGATTGCATGAAATTACAAATGATAATATTAATTTTTCTTTGTGTAAGCATTACATTTTTTATTAAATATTTTTTGATTTGATTGCAGGTTTCTGAGTGGATGCAAAAGCACAAAATGTTTAAGTTTGAATCAGGTTACTATGTTGTCCATATGCAATTGGTAGCTCAAGTGCATGGCATAGCTCAAGCTGAAGAGTATTTTGCTGATCTCCCTGAGAATGCAAAGAATAAAAGAACCCATGTTGCTCTCCTCCAGTGTTACGTCCAAAAGCAATTGATTGAAAAAGCAGAGCAACAAATGGAAAAGATTAAAGAGTTAGGCTTTGCTAGTGATGGGCATGCTTATTGTGAGATGATGACTCTCTATATGGCAGTTGGCCAAACAGACAAAATTCTTTTGGAAGTTAAGCATATGAAGGAAATGAAAGTGCCACTAGATACACAAACTTATAATCTATGGATTAGTGCATGTGGTGCCATGTCTGACATTAATGGGGTAGAAAAGATTGTGGATGAAATAAAGGATGGTGGTATAGATAATGTACATTGGACAACCTATAGTACCCTAGCAAACATATACGTCAATGCTGGTCTTGTAGACAAAGCAAAATCTACTTTGAAAGAATTGGAGAAAAGAATTCCTCGAAGATCAGTTGATGGATTTGATTCTCTTATTACCTTGTATGGTGCTCTTGGTAATAAAGATGAAGTTTATAGGATATGGCAATCTGTAAAGAAGGCTTTCAATAGACCATTCTTTTCAACTTATAAATTTGTGCTTACTTCATTGGTAAAGGTTGGAGACATTGAAGGAGCTGAACAGATTTTCCATGAATGGGAGTCCTCAACTCCTTCAATTAATTGGAAATTATCCAACATAATTCTTGAAGCTTATGTAACGAATGGTATGCTGGAAAAAGCTGAAATATTTCATGCGAACGTCTCAGATAAAAAATGTTATCTAAATGGCAGAACCTGGGAAATTCTGACAGAGGGTTATTTAGAAAGCAAACAAATATCGAAGGCAATTGTAAGCATGAAGGAAGCTCTAAGAAAAGGGAAACCTAAAGAATGGCAACCAAAATCTGAAAATGTGAGGAGCATCCTAAAACATTTTGAGGAGCAGGGCAATGCAGAAGATGCAGAGTTCATGGTACTTCTTAGACGTTTTAAATAGAGGTTTACAACTTCATTTAACTTACATTATGTGGTAAAACTGCTCATGCAGTATTGGAGAAAACAGAAAAGGATGGTCTAAGCCCTGATGAAGAAATTGACAGGCTGCTCAAACTAGTCAATTCTTTAAAATTGGCTTAACTATGTGGTTCCATATCACTTTGATGTTGTTTCCTATAGATATAATATTAGTCCAAATATAATTGGATTCACATTTTAGCAGCTATTTTGCAGGATAATATCTTAGTTGCTTTAGCAGTGATCTGATTGCGCTGAGTAAAGGAGCAACCTTGGATACCATCGGTTTGCAGACAATTTTGAATAAGAAAGTTATTTCTTTATTTGGCTTTAGCTTTTATTTCTAGGCATTCCCCACTATAGAATGATCTGAGTTTACAGGGAAACAAACAAATGATTTGAATCTTTGTTTAATTCTCTCAGCTGAGGCTATGTTTTGTTTGTTGAATTGTTCTTGGATAGTTTATAATGACATTGGAGATATGATAGGCATAGAATTAGAGATGATTGATTCTCGTGTTCCACCAAGTTTTGGGGATGGGGAGATATGTTTTCAGGATGGCTTATTCGGGAGGCCTTTTAAGGGGATATCAATTAAAAAATATAGGAAATTCCAAATATTCATGTGATAAGTCATTCATCATAGACACCATAGAACCTTATTTTTTCTAATAAAAAGAAAGGCTTTATTTAATCACAGTAAATGTTACATAAAAATACAAAACTGAATGACAAAAGCAGCAAAAAAGCTGGGCTAAGTTAGGTCCAGCAGAGTTGAGAATAATTCAGAACCCATAAGAGGAAAAAGTTCCTCATATTTGAAAATGTCTGGACACAAGTTGAATGCAGACGAAGATAACTGCGTTTATTGGCCTTTTTGTTAGGAAGATGGTTCAAATTTTTAAGAATATACTGCCAGCTAATCTGGCCAAAATCTTGTATCATCTTTGAGAATTGATTCTTTAAAAAATGAAGTTGGATAGATCTGATCACATGCTTATTTGAAAAGCATTGAACTATCAACTTTGAATCCCCATAAATAGTAAGGTTTTTCAGCTTTTCCTTGGTTGCAGAAAGAAGAGTATAAATTCAGCAAATGTTGGTGGAAGTCAATCTGAGATTAATGAAGAAATCTAAATCTTAAGCTGAGGAGTAGATCATAAAGACACCACCAGCAACAACTATGCTAGGATTGTGTTTTGAGGCATCGTAAAAAAATAGTGCAGGATATTTGAAATGAATTTTTGGAGCATTGTTGATGAAACCTGAAAGGTTCCATTTTAGAAGAAAATAAAATGTTTATGAGAGGCTTGCCTTGGAGTGTGCTGGAGTAACATGTATTTCATTGCTGGGTTTCAATTTCTAAGTTCAATTTGTTTCAAAAGGGGACCCCAAAACACACGCACATGGAGAGAGGGAGGAAGGGAGAGGGAGACGATTTTGAAAAGTTTGAGTGATTGAAGTTCCATTATGATGATTTTCCAAATGCCATGAATTTTTTTTATGTTTTAAGCAAATCAATAGCTCTAACAATTAGGGATCAAATTTTAGAGGCACCACGACCTTTGAAGGATGGAGTTAAGAATGTACATGCCATCTTTACCATCGCCATAACAATGAACAAGAAATTGCTTCCAAAGAGCTGATGGGAAGGTTGGAGATGCCTGATTTAATTAAAACTAGTCGGCCTGAAAGGCTTAGTCGCCTATTGCTGAAGTTTTGAATATGCTTGTCAGTTTCTTACAAAAAGATCAAGCAAGTAGTCAGAGCTCTTTGGTTTGAAGCTCATGGAAACACCCAATTTTTTTTTAAAAGCTAGCATCATCATGGACTGATTGATGGATTTGGAAAAGCTACGATTTTTAGTACCATAGCTGTTTATGTTGTAAAATCTTTATTTGTTGGCATTCATGGCAGCTTCAAAGAGAGTAAGAAATTGTTAAGGCAATTCTTAAGCCTTCTTATGTTTAGCCTAGCAGTTTCTCCTAACAAGATATTGTGATTTGCAAATTAGGCATGCGTAATCTTTTTAACCCCATAACCGACCTTTATACAAATAATATTTGAAGTTCGCTTTTCAGCTGAGAGGGGTCCATCCAAAGCTTAAGTTAAAACAGGGACATCCTTAATGCAAACCTTTGGTGACCTTAAATAATTTGGCTAGAGATCCATTGATGATTGGGGTAACCCAAGGATTGATGATACAACCAAAGATCCATGTCATGAAAGACAAAGGGAACCCAAAAGCAGTGCTAGGAAGTCAAAGGGCATTAGCCATGTCAAGTTTAATGGCAATGATTTTCTTAGCCACCTTGTTGGGGTGTATTGTTTCGTGCAAAATCACAATATTGTTATATATTTGTTTGCTTGGAATGAACACTTCTTGCTTCTTAGAGATATAAGGCTCAAAGATTTTTTGATTTTGATGGCTAAGGTTTTAGTTATAGACTTGCAAGAAGAGTTGCATAGAGAAATATACCTAAAATTATTGAAGGGGTTAGTATTATTTTCTTTAGGAATCAATGTTAGGAAGGTGGAGTTGGTAACACTAGTAAACACCCTTTATGCAAACATCTTCCACTAGGTTAAGGAGTTTAGTTGCAATGAGATCAAAAGATCAATGATGGATTTTGATAACCCATAAGGTCTAGGGTCATTATCTTTAGTTGTGCTAAAGGCAACCTCTTCGAGCCCATCCTTAGTGATCACTTCACAAAGGAGATTTTTAAAATCCTCAGTGATGTTATTGGGGATGTCATTAAGAAGAAAGGCTTGACCAACAAGGCCTCTAGTTGACTTTTGGTAGAGAGCTTCATATCAATCACGGGTAACTTCTTTTATGTCATCATTGTTAGGAATTGTGTTGCCATTTGCCAACACAATTTCTTGATCACATTCCTTTGATACGTTTGATGGGTTTTGTGGAAGAATTTGGTATTAGTATCACCTCATGGAATCAAATCATACAAGATTTGAGCCTCCAATATTGTTCTTCCTATTGGGCTCTTTCGTGCAATTGAGTAAGGAGATAATTTATTTCAACTCTAAGGGCTTTAGTGAGGGGCTCCGTTTTGGAAAGTTCTTCAATTTTCCCAAGTTTGAATAGAAGTGAATATTTTTGGCACAACAAAGGTTAAATAGGATTTTTATCCATTTTCTCAAATTGAATTTTAATTTAGATATTTTGGATTTTTAGGTAACTTGGACATTACTAGAAGAACACTTAGAGACTTAGTTGTACCCAACTTTTGAGCAGAAGCTAGGTAAATGAATCAAATTTGTGCTAATTTGAAGGGAGTAAATCCCTTTTGTTGTTACCACCATCCAAAGAATTGGTTTATGGCCAAAAATTGTGCTCTAAATACTTTTCTTGGTGATGGGGGAAGAGAGTAAGGATGTCTTGCTGAATTAGAAACATGTCAAGCCTCTTAGCAATGAAGTTATCTCCAACTATCTTATTTAATCAAGTCTATTTCCCTATATTTGGTTTGATATCGTGCAACCTAGGTAAGGAAATAATTTCTTCAACATGCTCTTTGCAAGGATCACATATTCTTGAGCCAACCTTTTTCTAGAAGGAAAGGGACTAAGATTAAAATCACTTGCCAAATTCATGTTTCAAGGCTTTCATTCTTCAACGTAAGAAAATAGAGAGCTAACATTGTTTGTTGGTGATAGGCTAGTTGGATGCATAAACATTTAGGTAAGTAAACAAGAATCCTATCACCTCAAAAGTTGAGGAGAGCCAATAGTCACTTTGATGCCCATTAATCTTGATGAGATAGTATACCAACAATGAGGAGGCCTCCAAAGGTTCAATTGACACTAATGACGTTCACTTCAAATGAATTTGAAATAGACCTTCATGAGTCATCCATACTTATTTGATCAAGTTTTGTTTCTTGAATTCCTACAAAGGTAGGAGAATCATCTTTAATGAGATCCTTGAGGTAGTTTTTCTTTAGTACACCACCTAAACCTTGACAATTCTACAAGAGGAAAATCATGTTTCAAAATGTCTCTTGCGTTTGAAGTAACCTTACAAAGTCAATTGGGTTTTGGCATGTATGTTTTATTTGCTTCTTTACTTTTGATTTCTTGATTTATTTCCCTTCCTAACTTGGTATATAATTTTAGTAAGGTAGGATCAATTTCAAGGCCATGAAAAATGTCATCCTTTACTATTTCTTCTTCCAAAGGTTCTTTAGGTTAGTCTTTGAGCATGGTTTGAAAAACCAAAGGAGCCTCATGAGAGGTTACTTTAGTGTCCTATTCTTGAATCTCTTCTTTGGGCTTTGAATTAGATTGAACAATATTTGAGTCAAAAGAGGACAACAAATTAATTTGAGTTCTCAAGAGGAAAAGGATCAGGCCCAGGTTTTGATTTTTTGCTTTTAGGTCTTTTGTTTCTTTCTTGCTTTGCACCCTTTGGAATCCATCATTGTTCTACATATTTTTTTGATAGCTGGGACTTCTTGATTAAGAGGGAAATCCCTAGAAAAATAATCATATTCATGACAATGCAAGCATTTGAAGGGTAGATGTTTGTAACCTAGCATCTAACTAGACACCCACTCCAAAATCTTGATGTTTTAGGTAGGGCCTTTTAAAGGTTATTCCACACATAAATACAAGCAAAAACAACATTAGAAGATTTGGGAGGGATCTAATAAAGAAAATTTTCCAATTTTATTTTTAATGATTTATAAGGAGGGTTTATTCCAAAGATGTAACGAGAGAAAGCAAAGCCTTGCCCAAACCAACACTTATTTGGGCACATTCACTTGTGAATAAATGTGAATAGACTAGAAGTCTTGAAAGAGAGCATTTGAACCCACAAACCATATACATTCTTGAAAAATAGCATCCCACTACTCTTTGGTTTCAGAAATGACCATGAAATAACCACAACTACACAAGCAAAAATTCAAAGGAAGAAAATTTTGGATCACTAATCATAATATATCCATTTCTCAAGAACTAGATGACTCAAACATAATCCTATGAAGTGTCCAACAAGGGCATGTTCAAGGATCATTACGATAGAGCAAGTCATGTATTTATAGGAAGCTTAAATATTGGCAAGCTTTAAGCTTGGAGATGAATGTGTTTGAGGCCATTGAAGTTGATTTGCTTGACCTAGCAACATCATGGTGATATGATTTCAAAATTAGGTTATGCCTAAGTGTCTAAATTTGTAGATAATAAGGGCAAGAGGTGAGATGGGGAAGTACATAGTAGGGTTGTAAATATCATACCCACTTGTGCATAGAGAAGCAATGTGTGAAGGACACCTAGGGCACATAGAGAACATCACAACACATGATGCACTATGCACCAATGTTATTCAAATGTGGGCTATTGAGTTTCATTAAATAAATAACATCACAACATTATATAACCTTATTACAAACACTTGAGGAGAATTGATAATGCACATGAAAGTCAACACATAAATTCTCATTGTTGTCATTGTTACTGTGGTATATATTAAATGAGAGATAATAAATTGCCCAAGGCTATACATTTCAATTACAAAATGAAAAACATAGAAAACATGTCATTCCCCCTAATCTTTATTTGCTAACTTTGCATCCAAGTTAGAGTTAGAGTTAGAGTAACTAGCAATATGAGGGATTGCCTCATCCAATGGAAGCCTAACAAATCCTTCATGTGCCTCCTCATCAATTTGTGTGAGATCTTTGGAATCAACATCCTAATGTGTAGTTGGAGTTTAATGATACTTAGGAGTCTATCAATTTTGAAGTTACAAGGTAGTACACATGGCCACCGCCTTCTCTACTCATCGAGAAATAATTTTATTTATGTTTCTCTTGACTGATTGAATAAAGCTATAGGCGGACCAATTCCTCCCTACAACATAGGAACTAACATGTGAGATGACACAAATGAAAAACATCCTTAATTTTATTGCATCTTTGTTATGCCATGTCCAATATATAATAATGTTGGTTTGAGCTAATATAACTCTATTTTTCCTCACCTTAGGTTTGCTAAATGTTGAACTACAAAGATTTCAAAGGCAATCCATTATATTGAAAGTAAAGTGTCTTCCTTATTGCTATACATTTTTTAGATGGCCTTCATGAGCCCCATTTTCAACTCTTCATCATGAGAATGAGGCACTTTCCTAGACATTGGTGCATATCATTTGGGATTTAGAGCATATGTTATCATATGAAGCGGGTGTTTGTTGTGCTCCATTGTTGTATCATATGTTCTTGGTATGCTCCCTATATAATCTCAAATTAGGATTTTTCTATGAATTATTTGCTTCATCTGTGTAAGCATGTTGTCAGTTCTTTTGTAAATATCTCATAGACTAGGAGAGTTTGTGTCAACATATCTAATGACCTACACGATAGGTGAGATGAAGTTTCCAACATATTTGCAATCAATTAAAAAAAAAAACTCAATTGATCAAGTGACTGCTATTAAAAAAAAATTACAAGTTACAAACATTAATAAATTAACAATTTAGTAATAAAATAGAAATAAATCTTATCTCACCATGGACTAGTAATCATTATCAAGTATTTTTTGCTTCCTAATTTTTCTTTTAGTTGTGTTTGCCTATAGCCATCCATTTCATTCTATATTAACCATCTTTAACCATAGAAGTTATGCCTAAAACATCCTTTCTAACAAAATAAACTAGCTAACATATCTAGTTTCCACTAGCTTGAGGAATTCTTTCATCAAAAAATTCTAAAAGAGAGCAAGTGAGATTGGTGCAGGAGCACCTATTTGATCACATGCCTCCATGAGGCCATATTGAGTCATTTGTTCCATTTTTATGTTTTGATATTGTAATAAGCCCAAGAGGCCACCTTTGTGGTGTTACAGGTCCTAGGATGTTGTTCATTTCTCATATATTGTAAAAATTGTCAAAAGTGCAAAATTAGGTAGATGAAATGTCATTAAGGTGTTTTGTCAACGAACTAATCAAAAGTTGGTTGCAAATAGTTGGTTTTGTTTGAAAATGTATAAATAAACCCTCCAAAACTCGAATTGGGGGTTGGAGACATCATTTTTGAAGTTTGATAAATGGAAACCTCAAATTTTGTGCATTTCCTGATTTTTACATTGTTACCAGATTGAAGTTGTGATTTGTACGGCCTGGTATGGACTCAAACAATGGAGTATCATATATGGATGGAAAGATCTCTGTTTCTAGTTTCCAATTCTTTTTGTCTCATTGAATTTTATCAAGTTTTGTGGAAGATATGATTATTTTGGTGAGACTGCCTACTCTAACAATATTGTGCAGAATTTACAGTCTAAAGAAGTGTGATGGTACAGAATATAAAATCTATATTTTGGATCTAAAATCAATTGTATTTTGTTTCCATGTGAATCTACTTTCATTTGCTTCAAGTCTCATCAAATTTAATTAAGATTTGAGTAAGTTATGAACATTTCTGTGAGGGCAGGTCTGAACCCTACCTAGGGTTTGCAGTTTTGGGAAAAATACAATAACTTTCATTTCAACCGTTGGATCTTCATAAGAATTGGATGAAAAGTATATAAGTATGTTTTCTTCAATCTCACAAGAGGGATTGGCTTCATTATTCATTTTGTAGAAGTTATTAATGACTGTTCATGGCAATAAATTGTGGGCTGCCATAGTTATGTTTTCAATGTGATATAGAATGACTAAGAACATGTGTCATATAATTATTGTTTTGGATTATTATTGAAGGTTTGTGAGATGTTTTGTGAATCCTCCTAGCTCTGCATCAAATTGGTATCAGAGCCTAGAAAATATATGGGCTGGTGAAGTTTTTTGGTTTTGTGTTGGTGTTTGTGGTTGTGTGTTGTGCAGGTTGAGGAAGTAACCTGATTGCCTAGGTGTGGCAAAGTAAAGTGGAAGCAAGGAGAGACTTGCTTGTGGAGATGGATTTGTTGAGAAGATTGGAAAGATGTTTGTAGGCTGAAGATTCAAAAGGAAGAAGGAAAGAGAGGAAAAAGAGTTGAGAAAGAAGGAAAGAAAGAAAAGGATAAGGCAAGAGAAGATGGACAAAGAGATTGCTGAGTTGAAGGGAGAATTGAAAAGACTTGAAGAAGAGTTCCAAGAATCCATGATGAAGATGGAACAAATGATGAAACAAGATACAAGTTGGCATTTGACATTGAAAAGGAAGATGGTTTGGCCTATAAAGAAGATTATGAAGAAGCAAAGAAAACAAAAGAAGGCAGCAAATTCAGTCAAAGATGAAGAAGAAGATTTATGGGCACAATATGTAGCTATTGAAGAAGAATGGAATAGTAAGGTTGGTGATGGAAAATTCAAACAAGAGGAAGAAGAACTCATCAAGGTAGAAGAAAGCAAGGAAATTGAGGTTGAAGTGAATTGGTGTCAAGATTGGATAAGTTGGTTATGGGTGAAGAGGAATTTGAAGTACAAGAAGACAAGGAGGAGACCTCAAGGTCTCTATATTTTGTTTCTAATTTTTCCTTGGACTATGTATGTGCAGGTTATGAAGGACAAAGTGAAGTGTTTGATGATATGATAGAGTTTTGGGACTTCCAAGTTGCAGGGATACTTGAAAGGAGAAGGCATAAGAATAAAAAAAGGAATAAAGGACAAAATCTGATTGAAAAGACAAAGGACAAGGTGCAACCTAACTGGAAGACTAGGAAGAAGACAATTCAAAGGGGCTTGAATTCTTTTGCCCTCGGGAGTTTGGTGCAGGAGCACCTATTTGATCACATGCCTCCATGAGGCCATATTGAGTCATTTTTCCATTTTTATGTTTTGATATTGTAATAAGCCCAAGAGGCCACCTTTGTGGTGTTATAGGTCCTAGGATGTTGTTCATTTCTCATATATTGTAAAAATTGTCAAAAGTGCAAAATTAGGTAGATGAAATGTCATTAAGGTGTTTTGTCAACAAACTAATCAAAAGTTGGTTGCAAATAGTTGGTTTTGGTTGAAAATGTATAAATAAACCCTCCAAAACTCGAATTGGGGGTTGGAGACATCATTTTTGAAGTTTGATAAATGGAAACCTCAAATTTTGTGCATTTCCTGATTTTTACATTGTTACCAGATTGAAGTTGTGATTTGTACGGCCTGGTATGGACTCAAACAATGGAGTATCATATATGGATGGAAAGATCTCTGTTTCTAGTTTCCAATTCTTTTTGTCTCATTGAATTTTATCAAGTTTTGTGGAAGATATGATTATTTTGGTGAGACTGCCTATTCTAACAATATTGTGCAGAATTTACAGTCTAAAGAAGTGTGATGGTACGAATATAAATCTATATTTTGGATCTAAAATCAATTGTATTTTGTTTCCATGTGAATCTACTTTCATTTGCTTCAAGTCTCATCAAATTTAATTAAGATTTGAATAAGTTATGAACATTTCTGTGAGGGTAGGTCTGAACCCTACCTAGGGTTTGCAGTTTTGGGAAAAATACAATAACTTTCATTTCAACCGTTGGATCTTCATAAGAATTGGATGAAAAGTATATAAGTATGTTTTCTTCAATCTCACCAGAGGGATTGGCTTCATTATTCATTTTGTAGAAGTTATTAATGACTGTTCATGGCAATAAATTGTGGGCTGCCATAGTTATGTTTTCAATGTGATATAGAATGACTAAGAACATGTGTCATATAATTATTGTTTTGGATTATTATTGAAGGTTTGTGAGATGTTTTGTGAATCCTCCTAGCTCTGCATCAAATTGGTATCAGAGCCTAGAAAAGATATGGGCTGGTGAAGTTTGTTGGTTTTGTGTTGGTGTTTGTGGTTGTGTGTTGTGCAGGTTGAGGAAGGAAACCTGATTGCCTAGGTGTGGCAAAGTAAAGTGGAAGCAAGGAGAGACTTGCTTGTGGAGATGGATTTGTTGAGAAGATTGGAAAGATATTTGCAGGCTGAGGATTCAAGAAAGAAGGAAAGAGAGGAAAAAGAGTTGAGAAAGAAGGAAAGAAAGAAAAGGATAAGGCAAGAGAAGATGGACAAAGAGATTGCTGAGTTGAAGGGAGAATTGAAAAGACTTGAAGAAGAGTTCCAAGAATCCATGATGAAGATGGAACAAATGATGAAACAAGATACAAGTTGGCATTTGACATTGAAAAGGAAGATGGTTTGGCCTTTAAAGAAGATTATGAAGAAGCAAAGAAAACAAAAGAAGGCAACAAATTTAGTCAAAAATGAAGAAGATTTATGGGCACAATATGTAGCTATTGAAGAAGAATGGAATAGTAAGGTTGGTGATGGAAAATTCAAACAAGAGGAAGAAGAACTCATCAAGGTAGAAGAAAGCAAGGAAATTGAGGTTGAAATTGAATTGGTGTCAAGAATGGATAAGTTGGTTATGGGTGAAGAGGAATTTGAAGTACAAGAAGACAAGGAGGAGACCTCAAGGTCTCTATATTTTGTTTCTAATTTTTCCTTGGACTATGTATGTGTAGGTTATGAAGGACAAACTGAAGTGTTTGATGATAGAGTTTTGGGACTTCCAAGTTGCAGGGATACTTGAAAGGAGAAGGCATAAGAATAAAAAAATAAAATAAAGGACAAAATCTAATTGAAAAGACAAAGGACAAGGTGCAACCTAACTAGAAGACTAGGAAGAATACAATTCAAAGGGGCTTGAATTCTTTTGCCCTCGGGAGTTTGGTGCAGGAGCACCTATTTGATCACATGCCTCCATGAGGCCATATTGAGTCATTTGGTCCATTTTTATGTTTTGATATTGTAATAAGCCCAAGAGGCCACCTTTGTGGTGTTACAGGTCCTAGGATGTTGTTCATTTCTCATATATTGTAAAAATTGTCAAAAGTGCAAAATTAGGTAGATGAAATGTCATTAAGGTGTTTTGTCAACAAACTAATCAAAAGTTGGTTGCAAATAATTGGTTTTGGTTGAAAATGTATAAATAAACCCTCCAAAACTCGAATTGGGGGTTGGAGACATCATTTTTGAAGTTTGATAAATAGAAACCTCAAATTTTGTGCATTTCCTGATTTTTACATTGTTACCAGATTGAAGTTGTGATTTGTACAGCCTGGTATGGACTCAAACAATGGAGAATCATATATGGATGGAAAGATCTCTGTTTCTAGTTTCCAATTCTTTTTGTCTCATTGAATTTTATCAAATTTTGTGGAAGATATGATTATCTTGGTGAGACTGCCTATTCTAACAATATTGTGCAGAATTTATAGTCTAAAGAAGTGTGATGGTACAGAATATAAATTCTATATTTTGGATCTAAAATCAATTGTATTTTGTTTCCATGTGAATCTACTTTCATTTGCTTCAAGTCTAATCAAATTTAATTAAGATTTGAATAAGTTATGAACATTTCTGTGAGGGTAGGTTTGAACCCTACCTAGGGTTTCTAGTTTTGGGAAAAATACAATAACTTTCATTTCAACCGTTGGATCTTCATAAGAATTGGATGAAAAGTATATAAGTATGTTTTCTTCAATCTCACAGAGGGATTGGATTCATTATTCGTTTTGTAGAAGTTATTAATGACTGTTCATGGCAATAAATTGTGGGCTGCCATAGCTATGTTTTCAATGTGATATAGAATGACTAAGAACATGTGTCATATAATTATTGTTTTGGATTATTATTGAAGGTTTGTGAGATGTTTTGTGAATCCTCCTAGCTCTGCATCAGAGATGTGGTTAGAAATTAACATCTATATATCCTTGCCTCTACCACCACTCTCTTCACCCAATCTATCTTCCCTATACATCTTTTAATGTGTTGTTCGACACATGAACATAACATTGTCTAGAAAATGTTCTTGTAAGTATCCTCCACATGCTAGCTAATTTATATGAGCTAAATTAGATAGCACTTGTACAACATTTGAAACCCAAACCTCCTTTATGGTGTCCTTAAAAATCTAAAATAATAAATATGCATGAATAGTCAAGTGATCTTCATTAGCTTGGTGTCCTCTATGCTTCCTTAGCTTTGGATCCTATTGGGGAACCTCTTGCCTTGTTTTCACTATCTATTTTTCCTTGTAGCTTCATATCAGCTACATATTACTCATATGGTGGAAGGTCATTTTTTGCCTTGCTATTTTATAGCTCTTTCTTCATATGTTGATAGGCTATTTGTGGGGGAACCTCTTTTGCTTCCCCTTGCTTTGAAAATTTTGAAGACAATATCTCCTAGACCATTGTTAGGAGGAAGAAAGGTCTTCCTAAATATTTATCTCAAACTCATGCTAGAGTATTGGGTGTGAGGCCATTTACATAAGGCCCAATATGTCTAAGTGGGATACTAGGGGTCCTAGATCTTTCCATTTTTTGTTGTTGTTTTTAGTAGCTTTGTTGCAATTGCACCTCACTCTTTTGGAGTGTTGTTTCCAGCTAGCTTGGGGCCTATTTTGTCCTGCCTTATGGCAGCCTTTGTAAAGGGTTGGGACCCTTGTTTTCTCAATTAATCTAACAAAAAAAATCCCCTTTTTTCTTGCCCCACCCCTATGGACAATGTAGACACCTTGGCCTTTTGAGTTAGGGTTTCTTTTCCACAACCTTTGACCCCTTGTTTGCTTATGCACAAAAGATTATTGCAAACCCTTATGTAGCTACCCCTATAATCCTTGTTGCATAATGACATAAGCAAACACCACTGCCCCATGATTTTTTTTCTTATATTTCTCTATGGTTGTTGCAAGTTATAAGGGATTTTTAAGTATTGGACATGCCCCTTGAATAAGTTTTCAAGAGAGTGAAAGGGAATTCATTGGGTTATTTGCATTCATAGAAAACCCCTAGTACCTTTGCAACCTCTTTGTTGAATCTAAACCTCTAAAAATTCACTGACCTCATTGTTGCTCATATTGTTTTTCTTAATAACTCAAAGTAGTTGCAAGTATAAACATATTAGAAAGAACCAAAAAAAACTCAATTGTCTAAAATTTTAAAAGAAATAAAATATTGCAAAAGGATCTGTGTAAATGAATAATGGATAGTAAAATTACCTCAAACAATATTCTTTTGATGCTTTGTTGCCTTCTTTTTTATTGTCGTTCTCTTATTTTCTTATTGTTTTTCTCTTTCTTTGTCTTCTCACAAAATGTAAAATGACAAAAGGAGTAATTTCTTTTGTTTCAATGTGTTAAATGTCTTTTATTTATGCTTTGGGTTGTTGTAAAGAGGTGTGGGGGTACTTGTGTGTCCCCACGCCAACCCCCAACCCCCAACCCCCAACCTCCCAAAATCTCCCCACATTTTTTTAATTTTGTGTTTTTTAAATCTTTTTTACAAGCTTGTGCCATGGCCTTCTTTAGGATAGTTAGAGGATGTTTGTATATCCCCCAACCATCCCCTAACATCTCCTCTTGTTTAAGAAAAAAACTTGTGCCATACTTGGATGCTTTTTCCTTTTGATAGTAGGGGAGAATAGGGGTAGGTTTTTGACCCATCCTCAATTTCTTTTGGTCGGGGACATGGTCAAAAAATATAGAGGATGTGGTTAGAAAATATAAGGGATGTGTCCCTGATGTGCATAGTTAACTTTAGCTTTTGTATGGTGATGGGGTAATTTGATCCTGTTTAAGCCTCTAATATTAAATAGTTAGATGCAATGTTCTATGGCCAATGGGAAGTTCAAGAACAATAAGTGTTTATCTCTTTCAATGCAACTATTTTAAGATGTTTTAATGGCTAAACCCCTTTTTTCAAATTCCTTGCTTGGGAAAATTAACTCTTTTTCAAGTTCCTTGCATGTGCAAATAAACTCTTTTGCAATTAGACTCTACTTGTTCAAATGCTGCAATTGAAGGGCATGCATTTCATCATATTCACCATAGATTTTTTCCATGTTTTACACTAGAGAAACATTACAACTATGTATTGACATCATGAACATAAGAGTGTTTCTTTCATGAATTGAAATTTGGTTTATTAGTACATGCTCCAATGTACAATCCGATCATAACCTCACATACTAGCTACTAAGTTCTATTGACTAATTTAAGGAAGTTCTAGTTTTTGGTTACAATAAGAAAGTTGTTTAACTATGAATTTTGTCCAAAGTGATATGATATGGATGCTATTTGAGGCCCTATTTTATTGGAAATCCTATACTACATATAAGTAGTTTATTATATTATTGCATAAGGCAATTTACTTATTGGATTGCCTCCAAGAGGGTCTATTTTCACAATTCTTGGCTATGTATTTGCAATCCATATAGATCATTGTCCCCTTTAGAGGAAGTAGAAGATTGATGGTTGAGAAGAGAGTTGCTCAAGTGCATAACCATGAATTAATGAAAAAATACATCAAGCAAACATTGCTATTGATGAAGATTTAGAGACACTCCTAGTGGACCAAACTATAGTTCTTTTGATATAGAATAAGCTTTTCATTCTTAGAAAATCCTCATTCATCCATTCATGGAACCATGAGAATTAGATGTGTATAGAATTAACACACGAATCACAAGATAGTGTGTGAAGCCCACATTTGGGAAGTAAGAATTTGATACATTTTTTCAACATGAACAATAACATGAATATTTTAGGAGGAATATCATGTGCAATAAATCACATGCTTAACTTTTACACCTTACAAGGAGGGTTTATAATTCTCCAATACACTAGTTTCCTTGCAATTTTTTGTAGTCTTTCCATCTTCCCAAATCAAAAGAGGCAAGAAAGATGGTTGAATCCAAATTAATGCTTAATTATAATTGTTAAATAGGTTAAACAACCTGACATATAAAATTGAGATGAAGGAAATTCCATTGATTGAGGATTTTTGGAATGTTGTTCACTTCAAAATCCCAACATGAGATAACTGGAAGTAGAGCAATGAAACACTCAAAATTGAAAGGTCCCTCATGCTCAATAGACTGTATATAAAAGATAGTGTGCTAAGAAAATTCAAAACAGGTATGCTAGTCATAATAAGGCTTGGGAAAAGTTGAAGATCATGTGTGAGCTAAAAAAGGCTTAGGGAATATATTTTGGAGAATCTAAACACTAAAAAATGTTGGAGTAAGTAGGATATTCACTTGATAATTAATTAATCATTAATTAATTATTAAGTCCCTTATTACTTTATTCACTTAAGCTAAACTTAGGAGTGATTTTCTATTATTAGATTGGGCTAATTTTAGGATAAGTTGTTTCATTGCATGGATTAGAACACTTTTCACAATCTAATTGAATCCTCATCTAGGGTTTTCTTTTGCATGGTTTTTTAGAGCTTGCATATTCATTGTAATCATAAGATCCATTACAATTCAAAATCATTTAGGTTAATACATTGCGCATATCAATGCTTTTCTAGATTCAATCTTTTCTCTCTTGGTTGCATAGAAAATTAGTTGCTTTGATCTCTTAGATGTGATAGGTGTTTTGGTTGCAAGGATTTTTGGGAGCTGGGGGTTCACTATCAACTTCAACATGGTATCAAAGCTCCAAATCTGTAGCTTCTTATTCAAAATCTAAGGGATCCGACTTTGAGGGAAAAATTGGCTCATCCTAGAGAAAAATGACCATCATTGTTGCATCCAGAATGGTCGAAAACCTATGGATCGCTTGTCAATTTTCTCAAATTTGAGTAGTTGCAAAAAAATCCTACACAAATATCAAGGAAAAATTTGTACAATCGTACGACTGCCTGTTGACCTACACAAACTGTTGCATGTACAGGTGAGTTTAGGAATTTTTGCTTTTATTATTAGTCATTTTTAACAAGTTTTTGAAAAATAAATAAGGGGTCAAATCAGGTGCTTTTGAGCATTGCACAGGCTATACTACGCATGGAGACACTTTTTTCTAGTGACAACCTTTGTACCTACTGCTTGGTCGTCCCCACTCATTGGCGGTCATGATATTGAAGCTCGATAGCCAAAGAAACTTGACGACACCTGAAAAAACTGGCCCGCCCAAAAAATTGTGGCCCCCTTAAATCAAAACTGACTACTAAGGGCAACCTCAACCAAAAACCGACAAGAATCATGATGACACGACATAGGAGAATATTCTCCTAAAGATTCCCCATAATCAAAATATTCCAACCAAAAGGTATATTCTGGCATCAACATTTTTTCTAGCAGGGAGACATTTTTTTTGGTAGACAGGGTAATATTCCTCAAATATTCTTTGCTGACATCAACATGACATCAATAGTACAAAACTACACGAATTCCCTTAAAGTCCCCCCTCTAAGCCCCATTTTCCCTAAGGAGCAATTTTTTTCTTTTTGGCATAACTTGGGCATACAGTGTCAAAATCGGGCAAACAAGATATCGTCAAAAAGCTGGTTCTGAGTACTTTCCAGTGGTGTAGGTCTCATCATCAGAATTTTCTATTGGTTCCTATTATTCTCAGTCAAATTCAGATCATTTTGCGCTTTCGAGCTGACAAATTTTTTCTTGTATCTCCAATTTTTGTGATTCAAGCAGCGTTGAAAGGTATTTCAGAGCTCTTTAGATCTATTCATACAATTTTTCTAGAATTTACCTCAAGTACATTTTATTCAATATTTTGTGTTTTCACATTTTTCTTAATTGCTTGGACATCTTGGCACTTGGAAAAGATCTGTTTGTGTCGATGAAAGATGACATCATCTGATTTGCTTAATCAATACTTAAATTACAAGTCTGATTTTTTCATTTGAGTATCATGGGTTTTTCTTTTCATACCTCTGTGATCAACTTGGATATAGATAACTATGAGTCTTGGTGAAATGGCATACTGACACATCTCAGGTGGCTTGATATTTTTCCTTATCTATTGATGCAGTACAAGAGGAAGAAAACAACTATCTCAGTTTCATTAGACAAATCTCAAACCATTTTTTGTTTGTTTTCTCATCACTGGTTCAATTTCCCTTCACAAAAACTCAACTCAAATACTGAAATTAGCTAACAGAGTTCGAAACTTCAATATGACCATCAAACCACTTTTAACCTCTTGAAAATGACTGAAACAAAACAATTATGTTCCTTAAAACATTACCCAAAGATATCTTCATACACAAACTATCTTCAACCTTCCAGAATGGCACTTTTTGATCACCAAAACACAAACTTGAGTTTTTATGGCACAACCAATCAAATCCATGCTTAATTCATCTTCATATGAGTTAAAACAACCAAATACAACTCTTCACAAGGTCCAAGAACTCAAAATTCTTAATTTAGTTATAGTTCCTTCATTAACTAGCTTATATGCTTGTAGTACTCCATTCACACTCAATCAAAGATAAATTTTACTATACTCCTCATTTCAAGACTGTGATTACCTTTTTGGACACTCATTTGAGATTTTTAAAACATATCCAAAAATTAGTATATGTTGTTTTGAAAAGAAGTGCTCAAATTAGGACTTTCCCATTCAAGCAACTAGGCCAATTAGGCCACTCTTAAAAAGGAACACCCCTCAAACTTTAACCTCATCCTCTAACCACCACGAACAATATTGAGTTAGGTTTCCAATAGACCAAATACATGTTTTCAAGCAAAATTAGGGGGTTTTGACTCACCATAAGACCAACACTCATATTTTGCACCAAAATGGCTTGTAACCAAGGGCGGGTTATTGAAAGTACACCTTCCCAACTCCTCCCAACTCTGCCAATCACTCAAACACATCTAAATATACTTTCACATACTTATCCAACCATTAGCCATAAGTTTCCAAGTGGAATTCTTCTAACCCTAGCCATGAGGTTCTTCAAAGAGAGCAAAAACCACACTGTAGCAGCCTAGGGATTTCTAAAAAAGGCATAAAAACTCATTTATTTACCTTGTAACTTGGATAATATTGAAGAGTATGTCCTTACAGATCTTCACACCAATTTTTAGGAGACTTCATTAGAGAAATTAAGAGTTATTGATTTTTTATCGCCTGCTGCCATCTTCAAATCTGAATCTCATTGCCTAGAGTAAATTTGATATATTTGGAGCAAAACTTAATGAAATTGCATAAAAAAAATGGAAATGGAAGGTGATTGACTCTACTATTACTTAAAAACATTTATCCATGCATTTGAGCCTGTACAAGGGTCTAAAACAGTAAAATTCTATAGAAAATGCTTAAAAAATAAAGTTCTTTATTCAATCTTTAAAATTCAATCACCCAAAAGGTTTCAAACGTACAATGGCCTTTTTAAAGGAATTTACAACATGAAATTTCACCTTCTAACTACTTTCTAACTACCTCCCATCGTTTTAGTCTCTTATGTCTTCATCTTCTAAATGTTGCTTTATGCAACTTTTACATTTTTTGCAAATTTTACCATATGTTGACAACTTTTAGACACCTCTCCAAAATTGGACTTAAGAATTAAATAATGAACTATACATATGAGAAATGGTCCATGAGACTATAATACAATGGTGTATCATCAACATTTGATTGTCTTTCAAAATTTGTTCCTAGGACTCATGATGGTGTCATGGTTCTCCTACACCATCTATATGGACTCATACCTACACCAAACACACCAAGGAGTTTATTAGCATAGGGAATCATCAAAGATCATATTGTAGGGGTTATATGTTCTAGTGTTGATCTTGACACTTTGTGTGTTGTATCAAAAATTGAGTGTCCCCACACACTTTGGACACGACTTTGGGAGATTTGTGGAGACCCTCATTTCTCTCCATACCTAGAGGATCCTAATGTAGATTATCTCTTCCCTCTTGCAGATGTAGATTCCATACCCTTTGACGACAATACTTTAGAGGAGCTTGAGTATAACATAGGTCTTGCATGTTTTGATGGTTCAAAGACTTGTCTTCATGTTCCCACTTTACAGATTGAGACTACATCTTCTTATGTTGTTGCTGATTAATTTGACATCGCCACATCCATAGCCCCTATTAATTCAATACAATGGGACATCCAACATCTTCCATACATAGCTACTTGGGATTCATAGCTTACATACATGTCATCCTTGTAACTTGTGGAGTCCTATATTGTAGACTTGGAGGATTAATTTGAGGAACATTCATCTCCTCTTTGTTGGTAGCCACATCACCGTTGTTAGCCCACCATCTTCATCACCTTTGCAACTTGTTCTATATCAGTCTTCATAGGATTTTGGATTGACATCATCGCTTTCCAACATGTGGACATGTGAGCACTTTTCAGAGGTACACATCATTTGGATTTGGATTTGGATTCCTAATTCACCCATCTATTTGGATTGGATTCTCTAGTCACTAGTGGATTTGTTTCTTCCTAAGGGGAGAAATGTTGTTTGAAGGTAGTGGATCATATTTTGTCTTTAGGCATTCATCATTGGCATGAGAGCTACTTATTTATGGGGGATTCATATCCTCATTTTATCTCTCCTATCGAGGGGACATCTATTGTGCTTGCATGACAAAATTAGTCCTTTGGGGTCATATTGAGTCCTATCCTTCTTTCACTAGCACAATCATTTCATTTTCTCTTTTTGGAGAGGAGTTTTTCCCATGTAGTTTTATCCTTTTTCTCTAGTTATGAGAGTTTTATTTATTTGTACATTGGTACCTCATCTGGGCTTGTATCTGAGACCCAACCATGCATCTATCATTGCATTTTACATCAGGGTTTTATAGCTTCTCCCCAAGTTGATCTTAAGGGGGGGTGTTGGAGTAATTAGGATATTCAATTGATAATTAATTAATCATTAATTAATTATTAAGTCCCTTATTACTTTATTCACTTAAGCTAAACTTAGGAGTGCTTTAAATTTATTATTAGATTGAGCTAATTTTAGGATAGGTTGTCTCATTGCATGAGATTAGAACACTTCACAATCTAATGCAATCCTCATCTAGGCTTTGCTTTTGCATGCTTTTATAAAGCTTACATTTTCATTGTAATCACAAGATCCATTACAATTCAGAACCATTCAAGTTAATACATTGCACATATTAGTGTTTTTCTGGATTCAATATTTTCTCTCTTGGTTGCATAGAAAATTAGTTTCTTTGATCTCTTAGATATGATAGGTGTTTTAGTTGCAAGGATTTTTGGGAGTTGTGGGGTTCACTATCAACTTCAACAAAAAACATGGGACAAAAAAAGATGATTTTTTTTAATTACTCTATGCTTTCCCCTCATTCAAAGTGTTTTATACCTCTTAAGGAATTTTCAAATGGGCCAACTAATTGACCTAGAAAACTAAAATGAATACAATCCCAATGTCTAAGGATGTCTCATATGTTGAGATAAAAAAGAAAAATAACATGAGCTATATGGAAGCAAAGCAATCACTCAATTTAAACTAAAAATCCCTCATGCTCATTGCATTGTTTATAGAAGATATGGTGCTTACAAATATTTAAATCATTCAAGATATTTGTAAGGCTTCAAGAGAGTTGAATATTATGTACGAGTCATGCCCTACATTTGCATGTAGAGCAAAAATACAACCATCAATTTTTTTTTAATATTAACGTAAAACACTATCAATTATCAACAATGCATGTGCATGGTAGCATACTATACACATCGGGTGGCGTTGCTCATGCAACATCATCATCAACATGTTGCCCAAGAGCAGGGTGTGGGGATAACGAGGTTGGGTGTGTGGAGACGATCGTGCACACTCTTAACAAAAAATGAGGTGGCTCTAGACGTTAGGTTATTGAGGGTTGAACAACTGACCCCTTTAGATAAGACATTAGGTTACTATCTAGATTACTTGACGAGATTGCTAATTTTTTATTTGTTTCATGTGGTATGGTTGACCCTCAAGATTAGGATGGTGACATAATAGTTATTTTGACAAAGAAATTATAACATTTAATCAAATTTAATGTTAGATTTACTAGTTTCATTTAGTCATCATTACCAACATTATTTTTGCTAATGTAACAATTAGACCCCAATGCTAGAATACTAATGCTACTTATTTGACATTAAACTTAGACAATATTATTATTGTTTAACCAAGTACTAATATTATTATTATACTTTCTCATATTATTCTTTGGTATTAGTAATATCAATATTATTTGTACTAGAAATTCCTCTCCATAATAATATCATTTTAAACAACTATGGAAATATTAATATTGATTATCGTTTATATTAACATTAACACTATATAATACCATTCAAAATGGTTAAGCGCATGAGTGGGAAGAGAACCGAATGAGGGAGTTTGAAATCCTGTCACGATTCTGAGGAGGGGGTTTGCAATCCAGAGGATGATGATGATGTTCCTTGGCTTTGGAAGGCCTGGCAACTTCTGCCTTTTGAGCTGGGTTTGTGTGGGGAGCTCTCCTTTCCTTGTCTTGTGGGTGTGTTTGAAGCTCCTATGGTTAGCTTTAAGGATGTCTGGTCTTGTACTCTCTTGTTGTTGCAGTCCAATGGCCTCAATGGTCTCTTTTATTTTGACTGCCTTTCGATTCTGGATAAGGGCTATGTTGGGGTTTGTTTTCCTTTGGTCCAGGTGTCTTTTTCTACCAGTAATGGTTTTGTTTTGTTGTGGGTGCTTTCTCTCTCGTTTGCATCTATTCCATCGAGTTTCTTGCCATTCTTTGGGTTGTGCGGCCTGCTTGCTTTTATCCTTGTCAACCTAGGGTTTGATGGGTTGGAGGATGTTCAAGATTCAAGGATTCGGCCTTGGTTGTTTGTTCCATGTTTGGTGGGAGCTGCAATTTGAAAAATGTAGAGGACGAAGGTGGGGACAATAAGGTTGAAGAATTAGATGAAGATGGTTGGAATTTTGTGTTTCCTTCTTTCCTTGTGCTAGGTGCTATTAAAATTGGAGTGTTTGTTGTTGTTGGGGGTTCGCTCTTGGTTGCTTTTCCTGTTGGGATGCGAAGATCCTGTTGTTCTCCATGGTTGTATGTTGGTGGTGGGAGTTTGTTGCTTCTCCTTTGCTTGTGTTTTTGAAGGTTAGGGTTGTTGTTGTGAGGCCTTTCTTCTTTGCTTCCCCAACCAGTGTGGGGATGTTGTATTGGGCCTTTGGGCTTGTTCTTTGATCTTTTTGTCACCTCTGCTTTGGTTGGTAGGGGTTTGTGTCTCTTCTCTCAAGTGGGTGGGAGTCTTTTCTTTGGTTTTAATTCTGACTTGTGGTGTGGAGGTTCTGTCCTATAATCTCTCATGTGGTTGGGGTCTATTTCTCTCTCTTGTGTGGCCTAGAGTGCCTCTGAGGCTTTCTACTCTTTATGTTTCCTGGGTTTCCTTGTGGTTGTGGTTGCATGGTTTAGTTCCTCCTTTACGGTTGCTTTGCTTTTCCTTTTCCTTTTCCTAGTTCATGGTTTTGGTCATTGGCTTGGACTTTGGGTTCCACATTTCTGTGCTCAGGAGGCATTCTAACTTGGTTTATATTTTTGATTTGTTTACTATCAACATCTATGTGGTCTTAGAGGGTTTTCTTCACATGCTCTACTAGAGGAGGCAAGGGCTCTGCTCTGTTTCAAAGTTTCTTGGTTCAAGTTCTAGTGCCCCAAAGCAAAGCTTGCTAGTGGGCTTTAAGTTTTGCAAGGGTTTTGATAGTGGTTCTATGTTTTTTATTTTGGAGATGGTTGTTTTGGCTTCGAGAGCTATTTTTGAAGCTCTTTGTGAAAACATGAACATATTGCATGAGGACGTCTTCTTTGTCCTCTTTGTTGGAAGGGGTTCCCTTTTGCTGCTTGTTGTGACATCAATTTTTTTGACTCGTGATGTTTTCCTTGAAGCTTTTTTTGGAAAGGATGACCTTTATTGGGTTGATTTTTCTATCTGTGGATGGGTTGGTGTTGATTGTTAGGGTGCAGAGGACTCCCATATTTCTCATATTTTGGTTCAATTGGGGCTTCATTCCTATTAGAATTGGCTATGGCTTCCAAGATCTTGAGGCAAAATGGAAAGCACAAAGAGAGAATAGAATGTGACAAGAATAAATTGTATTCTTATCAATTATGATTCAATGATCTGATGTTGTTTGTGTAGTAGAAACCCCTTGGTTATATAGCCAAGGTGAGATACAAGATGTCATAGAATTATGACAAGTGTCTTAATCATATGACATGAGACAACTAATCACAACTACCTAGGTTCACATGTGTTACAAGTCAAAAGATAAGATAACAACTAATGACAACTAACACCTTCTAGAAAGATTCCTTCCTATGACCTAAGTAAACTTAACAAACATGTAAATAAGTCCCCTAGTAATGAATTAACTAGGTACAAGACTTTATTTACACCAACACCCACCCTTAAGTGCAAATTAGGGAGTAGCAGATTATTATGCAAATGACAAAAAGGTGGGTACTGGCTACTAGGTCATGTTAGGTACCCATGTACAAATGCAAAAGAAATGAAATCTCTCACAAATGAAGAAAAGGAGAAAGCCTAGTGGGACAAAACTCCTCCCAAAAGAGAGATGAAATACAAAAAAAAAATGCTCTCAATGATGCATGAGAAGGCCAAAACCCCATGTGAGGAAAAAGCCCCCCCCCACCCCAATAAGAGAGAAGTAGAAGAGACACTAGGCATCCACCCTCAATGTTGAGTCTCCTACAATGATGGTAGAAGCTCGACATTGAATGCTGAAGATGATCCAATCTCATTGAACAACATTCCTCCCCTTAGGAAGAAAAAAAACCATGGATGTATGCAGGATGTTAGGATGATGGATGATGTATGATGTCTCTGAAGCATGAAGTGTGTCCATGTCGATGTTGAAAGCTATGACACTCCAAACATGCATTCTAGGCCACACTGCTAAATAGGACAATCAAAAATCTAGTAGAGATGAATGTAGAACATAATACAAAGACAAGGATATCCTCTCTGAAGACAAAAAATCCTCCTCCAAATGTTGTCCAAAAGTATCCATAGTCATGCAAAACTACAAAGAATGATCATGTAGAGAATGAACAAGAGGGTTAAGGTGTTCCATCACAATAACTGAAGAAGGATCTTGTCCATCAAAGAGAAGATGGATGTCACAAATGATGTCCCCTAGATCTGCAATATGAGACTCCATAAACAAGTCTGAAATACTTGTCAAGAAGCCATCTAAAGTAGCTAAATTTGAAAGACTATGAGTGTCCTCCTGCATTGAATCACAAGTAACCAAAATTGTTGAATCACAAGCATCCTAAGGTACAATAGTAGATGAAGGAGATGAGATATCAATGCATGTCATTAGACTACACCTATCATCCCCCATCGTGTCTTCAAAACATGATGATTCTTCCAATGCTGGATTACAAGAGTCCTCAGCCTCAAGATGTTGACTCATAGATGAAGAAGATGAACCCTCTAAATCTGGATTAGGAGCCATAAAAACTGAAGTCTCAATAGATGTCTCTATAGGAGGAGAAGGAGAAGGTTATGTGTCATCAAAACTACCATACCTTTCCCGATCACAAGTGTTTCAGCTGTTTTGTCATCAATAGGTCGAAACTCTGCAAGTGGAACAAGACAATTCACAACAGGATCCTTTGGGAATGCAGGTTCATTTGAGTCTCTATATACCATCTCCCAAATTTTTTCATAAGATCACGAGGGATCTCAATACCATTAGTGGCCATTTGTGTATCAATATCACAACTACAACCAATCAATCACAAGATATGTTCTATTTTTATGCCTTTGGGAATGGAGGTTCATTTGAGTCTCCATATAACATCTCCCAAATTTTGGTCATAAGATCACGAGGGATCTCAATACCATTAGTAGCCATTTGTGTACCAATATCACAACTACAACCAATTAATCACAAGATATGGTCTATTTTTATGTCCCACACAACTCTCTTCCATTTTGATGAAGGTTTAGGAACTAGTCCATAGAGATATGGCAAAAGATTAAGCCACCTACAATGTGTTAGGATTCCATCTTGCCAAGACTTAAAGTTCCATCAATTTAACCTTATTACATCAGGATGCGTTTTGATTCCCATAGTAAACTCCTCAATTTTAGTCACACAATAGACCAATCAAGAGACATAAGGCAACAAAGGAAAAATATTACCCCGCCTCCCCCCTCTCGTCCCCCCAAATTACTCAATCATGAAACCCCCCAAGAAATATCTGATTTTTGGCACTTATATTTAGTACAATTAAATTTTCCACTTTCCAAAACAACAAAGTGGACTTTGATCTTGGTACATGCAAATTGCCAAAAATAGGCCACAGACTGAAAGTAAAACTTTTATAGTAGATGAGATAAAACTGATTACACCATTGGGAAGTACACAAAAAATTATGCACTTTCAAAAAAAAAATTCATCCAAAAATGTTACCATAGGACCAATATATTAGCTCCCAAAGTTCTCAAAATGAGAATGAAGCAACAACAACTATGAGAATCTACAATTTTTGGAAAATTCAAACACCAAAAACAAAAATTGATTGCACCACCATATAGAGCACAAAAAATTAGCCCAAATAAAAAAGATTTCTCAAAAAAAGGAGTCAATTTGACCAAGTCATGAGTCTTCAAAGTTCGCCTGCAAAATCAAAACTACAATTCGAGAGGGGGCAAATTTTTTAAGAAAATGATGACATGGCGCTAACATCATCCAACCACTATCTTAAATTTGACGGTCTTTGGCACATCATGCAGAATATTCTCCTTTGCCCAAAATATTCTTTGCGATGGAATATTCTTCAGACGACATGGTCGACAAAATCTTCAATTGTAATTAGAATATTTTCCTACTCTTTAATTTATCACCAGTTTTAACAGAAGTCTGTCAAATTTTTAAATGATGAGCACCTGATTCCTTTTAAAGACCACCCGATGAAAATTTGATACAAATTTATTAAGCCGCGTGGGTGAATGATAAAACGTCATGTGGGAGGTAGTTGAGAGGCCACAGTATAAAGGGTACGTAGAGTACCCTGCACTTTTGCAGGGTACAAATGCAACCTTTATTAAAAATTTTGCAATAAAATTTTCTAAATAAATTTTAATTGACCATATAATATGATTTTTGAAAAAACAATTCATAAATTTTTTATAATAAAAATGCCGACAAAATAAAAAAAATATTATTTTTTTCATA